>CAEFZX010020349.1:0-22963 GCA_903066825.1 Alfaro cultratus
TCACTAGATGGCAGTAGGTACTGTGACGGTGCGGTGAGAGGTTGGAGGAGTTAGCATGGTGGTTAGCCACTCTAACTCAGAACAGCAGGACGCCCTGTTGAAGTTTTCCACACTTTTACTTTATGGCCATGGTCGCCATGGACGACCATGGCTTTACATGGTCGTCCATGTAAAGCCAGATCTCCACGGTACTAACATTATGATCTCATACACGAGAAACGTAACGATAAGTAACCGCTCTGCACCTCATCATCACCGATGATCTCTACAACAACGTGGAAGACGAGTTCTTACTCTCTAGTATAGTACAACAACTCAAAAAGGGATAGGCGCCCCCTTGAGGTGATACCTACTCATGTCTAGGAACCAAGCATTATAATGACTGTTACAGTACATAGCATTGTACGTTAAAACAAGAGAATTAGTGATGCATGAATGATGCATGTAGTGGTGAGAGCATTGTATCTAGCAAGACTGTGATGACAGTGATGGAAAAGTTTTTGAAAAGAAAAAATACTAACTCCGATCTGGTCCTTGGACAAAATTCGGACCCAGATGAAGGCCGTAGTATGAGCGGATATCAAAAGAAGACAAATACCGTGAGCTCAAGACAGTACAGTGAGAGTTACATTTCATTTGGATTTACTTTTACCAGGGATGCAACAACACAGATAACACAATTTCCAGACATATTGATGCCACTGTTCAGGTGTATTTTTGAAGTGGACATGTTAAGGTCACTTTGAAATAAGAAATATAAAATATGATCAAAAATACGTTTTTGTGTTTATTTGATTCCTATTCTAGACACTTTGATAAGAATTACTATATAGAGTGTCATTTGTTTACATTTTGGTTGGTGGTGTGCCTCGTGATTCTTTCAATGAAAACAATGATCTAGATGATGCAAAAAACTTTTAATATTTATTTGGATTAAGGAATATAAACTTGTAGGTCTGAACAGCATCTATACAATTATAAGAAATAAGACTAGTAATAATATAAGGGAAATTTAAGTCAAGTTCACAATCCACCACTTTGTATTTTACATTTTGCTTCCAATTATATTTTTTAGTGGCATTAAAGTTATACTTATCAAGAGTTTTTATGGGTCTTTAAAAGTTTCTTTCTGCACAGTGGGTGCATTACTTTTTTTTACTCCAGTCATTAGTTAGCCAGAATTTTCAGGGATAGATTCTGTTAGCTGAGTAAATCACTTTGAACTGACCTTTAAATCACTGCAGCTTAAAAAAAGGCACTTAAACCAAGCTACAAAAATTAAGTTCCTGCAAATTGGTTTTTATGTTTCACTCTTTTAGAACATATAGGACAACAGAATGACTAGGAAGAGTTTTCCGAAGATGTAAACACGTGTGAATGCGTTGAGAATGTCACAAATCGATTTAAGCAATACCGATCTCAGATTATTATCATTATTTTTTCTTTACCCTCCCTGCTGATTTTTGTCCCATGCGTAATTGAAGACAAACTTGTGTCTGTTCGCCTTTTTTTTTGTCGCTTTTCCATTCATTTTTAAACTTTTTAGTAAATGAAGATATGAGCAAGTTTGACCAAGTAGATGTTTTGATGCTATTTTGAATGTAGTTGGAAAAAATAGGGCTCTGTCGCATCACATTAGCACCATGGAAGCAGAAAGCCATGCAGTTTAAATTGGCATTAAAAAAATATATTTTCAAATTACTATATAAACATGTTACTTTTTTTGATTGTTAAATATGAAATTGTGAAAAACCTCAAACAAATTCCCCTGTAACAAAGACATAACCGTCCAACTAACACAAAGTATCAAAATTTCCCACAAGATTCCAGTAATATGCATTGAATTTAGCTTTTATAAAAAGGCAAACGTATTGCCAATCATATCAAAAATGTGTCATTTTGTATTTGAGTCCTATATTCAGTTGAATCACTTTGTCAAGGTACGTTAAAGATGTTGGTTTGCTGAAATGAAAGTCACAAATGACTTGTGATTTCCAATCACAAGTCATTTGATCGTCAAGGTTCTGAACAACAATAACAAGAAATTCCTCACACATCCAGAAAAAAACAAAACAAAAAGAACCCTGTCATTTTATAGTCATGCAATTTGTGCTGCGAATGAACTTCACGTCTGGCCCATTTACCCACCTTTTCAGTCGCAGTTGCATCCAACGGTGAGAAAAACCTAAAACGAAGGAGCAAATGGAAAAAAATACGTAATTGCACAGCAACTGTAAGAATAAATGATTAAAATGAGCAGAAAAACTGTTTGAAGGAAAGGACGTAAAGTTCTACTAAAGTTTTACCAAAAAAAGACGTTTCAGGCTTTGTAGCGCATTTGTTGATGATGTTTAAATGAATCCCTTTTATCAGATAAACCTTTATTGAGCCAAAGTATATTGTAATATCATCCTCATCCATGTTTCATGGTGCCATTTGAAGTTGTATATGATTTAAATCACTTGTTAGGACTGAGAATACAGTTGAATTAATTTGAAGCTTAGCAAAACTTGGGTACAAAATGGCCAAAACTGCATGTTGTGTTTTGTATGAGAAAGCATGGATTTAAAAAAAAAAAGTATTATCTTTATTGTCCTTAAAAGCAAAAGAAAAGCTCAGCAGAAAACCTATTTAATTCTGGATCGTTAACTTTGTTAATAAGCCTGTATGCTTTTGCTTGGATGATTTTAATTATGATTTGTAGAGCTGAGGATCGGGAGGTCTGGTTTAGAATCTCCAAAAAGTTGCTAATTATCAAAAATCCTTTCATCAACTCGGTGTTCTGGCTTGCAGAGTTACATTTCAGCCACTCTAGCTGAGATGATTTTGTTCTGTGGAAATAGGCTCAGACTCAGCTAACACAAAGAACTTCAACATCCAGAGGGATTCTGGAATAAGGCCGATGCTGTTTTTTTCCTTTTTTTTTCTTTTAAATCAAAGGGAATCAACTGAGCAGTTTAGGATTTAGGAACTGATCTGATTAGGATGCCTCCCGAGTGCCCGGCTTAGGAGACAATCAGCTGGGAGTAGACCCAAGGTAGACCCAGAACTCAGTGGAGGGATTTCATATCTCCTTGGCCTGGAAACACAGAGGGACTGAGTACGTTTCAGAGGACAGTAGCGTCTCTGCTCTCCCTCCACTCACCGACCTGACCTGAATTCAGCACCGCAAAACGGATGGACCGAGTCAGAAAAAGCAGAAAAGTCACACAAGAAAAAATACCAGGGCTTTTGGACTCGACTCTTTCGTTTTAATGGTAGGAGAAAGTAAAAAAAATAAAAATAAATCAGCTCCACAACAGTACACACACGTAAAGCAAAAAGGTACACGAAAACAGGTTTATGAAGTGTTGCAAAGCACTTTCTCGGCTTCGTCGGAATGTGAATAATTAGGCAAAGTAGAGTTGTCATCATGTTGTCAAGGTTTTATGCCGAGTATTTCCAGAACTACCCAAAGACTTAGTGGTCTCTTGTGCTGGAAAGACTCAACACATGACTGGTTCGCGAGGCTTCATGTGTTTGATTCTCATTACCTTTTCTTAAATCAGTAAAACTTTGTGTAGAAAATAAATATTCAAAGAGTTTTCTGATGTGTAAGATTTTTTTGGTATTTTCTCCCTTGCAGGTTTTTTATCCAGATGTTTTTGGTTAACTTTTAAGACATTTCTGCCGACCTCATATTATCAAGTGGGTCCTACTTAAGTGATTCTTTAATTCTGGCAGTAATAAGTTCTGAGAGGCGTCTTATAATTAAACTAAAAAAACAAAAATAAAAATAACAGAAGAAGCAGCCAGGTTAGTTTGAATAGATTCTTTTCCTTTTAATAAATCCAATCATCATTTGGAAATTGCCTTTTGTATTTACTTTTGTATTTTTTTTTCACAATCCTGTAGTAAAAGTGAATGAAAATAAATTTGTTTCAAATGAATGGTGCAGCACTTATAAAGCAAAGGAATGAAATAAATTGGTCAACGTACAAAATCTAATTTTATTACAAACTAGACCAGAAGAACATTAAAATTGGATAAACTACATCTAAAATTGGATGGAATGCAAAGATAAAAAGCAGCAATATCAAAAATTTAAATAGGCAGTGACTTTAAAAACACTATCTGCCATCTTCAGGCTATTAAACACACCGTGCTTGAACCATAAAAATAAAAGCATTATGTTTCAAGTTCTTTTATTCTGTATAACCAAATAATGTTTAAACCAGATAAGAATGAATATTATGGTTATAAATAAATAAGTAAACAAATAAAAATCAAACCTTAATGCAATCCTATAAAATACACGTTTCTGTATGGTTAACTTTTTTTAAAATCACTCTAAAATATTCTAAGAGACACAAGTCTGTATTCTTAATATTTATAGCCAACAGATCTTAAACTGTTGCTGCAATAGTAACGTACTAAAAAATGTCCAAAATGTTACAAACCTTTAACCTTTGACTCAAGATTTAGCCACTAACTTTGTGTCTCGAACAGAACTGGTCTTAAACCATGTGACACATTTTGAGCTTGTGGTTCCTGGAAGAATTTTTCTCTACACAAACCCTGAAATGAATAAAGAAACAATATGCAAAAAGGACTTGTTTAGAAGTAATCTTTAAATCTCCAAACCATGTTTTCTTTTTGACCTCATATGACTTTCACCATGTGAAGTACATATAGTGGCGTTCGTCATTGTTGTTTTTTGTCATGTCTTCGTCAATAAAACTAAACTAAGAGCAAAGGTCAACATCACTTGCTTTCAACCACACTATATGTTATTTCTACAGCAATGTAGCTGTTGTTTACATGGAAAAAAAAAAAAAGAAGAAAAATGTGAGGATGCTCCAGGCAGCTTCCAATGCTTTTAGTCATCAGTCCAAACAAACCATTTCTAGGTGATGGATGTGTTTCTAAGGGATTGTCCAGCGGTGAGCTTATAGGACGCTGCATCTTATCCTCTTCAGTATACACCTTTAAACTGTTTATTAAATATAAAAAGTGACATAGCATGCAGGCAGTGTTTGGTTTATTGAAATGTTTTTCGATCAGGATTTTAGCCCAGGAAAAAAAAAAGAAGCAGTTTTAGTTAGCACACGGGTCTCCGCGGCGGTCCGCCTTGACGGGTTCCTCACCAGGCCGTGCTCCACATCGCATTTCATCCAACGGCTAACAGAATAAGACCTCACCTCACCTCGCCTCCCGCAGACCGAGTTTCACGCTTTGGGGGCAAATCGAGGTTAGCATTGCAATTGGCAAGGGGGGCCCTTGTCGACAACAGCAGAGTCAGACTTAAGTCAAACCCATTACAGGGGGGGCAAATAAGTTGCATGAAATATTCACCCCTAGGCCGCGTCCAGAGAAATGCTACCATAAATAATTCACAGTGGGGCGGGAAGCTGGGAGGCATGTCTGTGTTTTGCCAGAGCGCCGCTTCCCCCAAAGGCTTTCACGAGTTGTTTTTGTTGCCCTTGCTCTTTAATTATTACAGCACTATTAAAAGAATAATAATAATAGAAGTTTGTGCTTTATGATAAAGTAAATGAAACAAGCAATGGAGGCAAATATATATATATATATAAGGCTGTAGAAGTAGCTTTGCTAAATCCAAATCTTTGTGGCTTTCCTTTCCCTCATATTATTATTTTTTTCTTGTATATGTGTGAATGTGGACAGCGAAATGGCAACAAGCGTTATCAAAAAAACTCACTAATCAATAACCTTCCCGTGGCCCCGGGGCGGGTTCTCGGGGGCCATGTGTGCGCCGGGCGAAGCAGAGAGATAGTTATCGTCTCAAGCTGAGAAACGAGATGCTCGGCATGCGGAGAGTTCGGAAAAAAAAAAAAAAAAACTCAGCTTGAGGAAGCTGGGTTCTGGATGATGAACAGGGTCTCTGTGAGAACACAAAAAAGATGCAACTGTGATGAATTTGTGTGCAAGATATTTGGAGCAGCGGAGTGTAAAAAAAACAAAAACAAGAGGAGATAAAAGAAAATCAAATGGGATTTTTTTTTCTCCCCCTTTTGGCTTTTGTGAAAAGGGAAACTGATTTTTATTTTTATTTATTTTTTTGCCTTTTAACGTTTCAAGAAAGATGCAAATAATCATGTGGAAATCTAAATGATTAGATTTGTTCTTTCTTTCTTGTAACTTTAATGGAAAGTGCAGAAATATTTTAACCCTGGTAAGCTTGAAAGTCCAATCCAAACAGATGGTTGGTAGCATGAACCATCTGGGAAGCGATCCACAAAAAAATTAAGAAAAACAAAAAAAAAAATCTAAAGGAAAAACCTTGAGAATTGAAGAACTGCAGATTTTTGATCAATTGTGCAACAAGTGCATGCCAGTAAATTAGGCCATCAATAATAATTTGGGCTATTTTAGAAAATAAATCAAAACCCGAACACTAAAATCCTCTCTTTAACATATATTTAAACTGTTTATGTTTATTTATAATTTAGAGCTAATAAAAATCCAAAATGTTAAGTTTTAAATAATTTGAAATTTTATTTATATAGCGCATTTTCAGCAACAAGCCAATACAAAGTGCTTTACAGGAATTAAAAGGAAATACAAACAAAATAACAAACCAAAGGAAAGAGCAAAAGAAGAAAAATATTCTAATGTTGATCTAAAGTATGTAAACTAGGTTCTCCTGTTCAGGGTTGCTGAGCCAGTAATAGAAGCTCCTTGTTTGCGTCCTGATTATAAAATAATAATAGCAAAAACAACTAAAATCATTTTGAAAGCAAAACTGGACTAAAAGCAGATGTAAAAGCTTCACTCAGGCAGATATGTCCTTCAGTATATGTTCAAGCAGCCCCAATGTCCATTCATTTCATAATCTCCATCAGCATTCAACATTTGTCCCTGATTCCTGTAACACTGGAGCTCCAGTCATTTGCATTGCCTCCAATGTCAATAATGAGGTCCACCCACCAGCTATGAATATATTTATATAACCAAACTGTCTCATTATGAAATCAAGGACACCAAGTCGACACAGCATAGTACATGAAGACACTGTGTGGCTGTTCGCTGACCTGCTGCCTTTAAGCTCAATGTGCTCATATTCCACAGGCATGCTGGATGAACCCTTTGATCGTATGATCTTTTCCTGTGGAATATTTGCCGGCTCGCCCTCGAGGCATTTAGCTTTACATCTGAGATTGGCTCGCCTCCAAGCATGCGTTTCCATGCGCACAGATTCTGCTCTCTGCAGAGGACCAGGCGGCAAGGTACATCTGTAAGCTCTCCATGTTTACTCGGGTCAAAGAAATAGCAAAACGCCCAGAGAAAATATCAGCAATACGCATTTGATCCACACTATGTCTTTTCATTGTCACCCCAAAATGTCTGTTGTTTGCAAGCCTAAATCAATAATTTATGTTTGGATTTGAGAGGAAAGCTCGAGACATATACACTTATGTCGTTATGTGTTTTACACTTATTTTTTGTAACGCTGCATTTTGGCCTCGGCTTTATCGTTCCCAGTAAATAATGGCTGATGCCAGTCTTGGAACAGGCTCACCGTACAACACGTGCAGTGACAGTCATTATCTCAGACACGTGTCTTTGTTTCTGTACCATTGTTGCATGCATTCCATTTGTCCATTTTGTGTTTTAGATTATATGTTCAAATTAACATTAACATGTTTCTGCCGCATTTTCTGTTTCATGTAACACTTGCAACTAATCTCAGTCTTGAACAAAGAATCTATTTGTTTCGTTTTAACCTCGTAAAAATGTATGCTACAAATCAGCACATCATCATTGAGTCACTGGATAGCGTAAATGAGGATAAATGTCAAATTAATGTTCAAAGAAACAGAAATGTGAAGATGCTAAAGATGTTTCTCTTTTTTTTTTTTCTTTTCAAGTTCAAGTCTCAAACGTAGCCAGTGGTACTTTAAGTTTGTTTACATTTATGCAGCGCTCAAATTAGTAAAAGAAACAACAACCAAAAACAATAATGCTGCAACACATAGATGGTAATAGAGCATTATTAGTTAGCACTCTACAAACATCCGCAGCTAATAAATTAAATGCATCCATTCAAAGGAAACCTGTCCTGTCACAGCTGTGTCTATGACTTACTTGTAATAATTTGCTTGATGTGATGCCTAATACAAAAATGCTGTTATTTATTTTCATCGGCATGTTACTTGGAAATATTAGATAAAAAACAATTAATATGGTGAAGAACTTCACTATAACAACCCATTGACATATAGGGACAAAAATAATAGTAGCTCAAAATACCAACACTTTCTTGCCTAATGTCACTCAGGTTATATGGAGGGTGTTTCATTCTTGTTTGATTTATTTTTTCTTAATTATTTAAAGTGTCATTATTGAGGTGATTTTCAGTTTGGATGTTACAGAAAGTAGTGACTTTGGTAAAAAAAAAAAGAAAAAAAGAAAAAAGAAAAGGTTATGAATGTCAAGGAATTCAAAGATGACCCACTAAAATGAGACTTTTCTGCAAGTTGCTGTTTCAACATAAAGCGTCAGAAAAACGAGCTTAACTCGTGTGAACAGCAGCCTCCCTTTTTACGAGGGCAGGTCCCAAGTTGGACTCACTGAGTTGTTTACATGTGATAAATTTAGCCAGATCCCGTATTACCAAACAGGAATTAAGATGTTAGTGCACTGCTCTGCGGGGATGTTGCTGATGGAATGGTTCTGACACTGTCAGCCTTCCCAGTCAGGAAATTTGCCATCCAGCTTGTCAACTCCCCACTGAGATTCCATCTGAGTACATGGGGAAAGAGCACAGAGCTCCTTCTAAACCGACGAGTATTGGTTTACTAAAATCAGGACTTCAAACCATATAATTGTTTTTTTTGTCCTTTTTTTAACAGTTTCTCAATATGTTAAAATGACTGGCGGTAAAAGCTTTTAGGCACTTTGGTCAATTCAAAAAATATTAATTGGCATCATATACTGTAGGTGAGTGTAGCACCAAAAAGCTACTGCCTCTTTGCATCTGGAGCGCTGAAAGATTAACTAACTTCATGCTAATGTGGAACCAAGAGCTGGAAATACTCCACATCTTCATCAAATGTCAACTACCTCTGAGAGCTTTCCAGCAACCCTTGAATGAACTTTGCAACTGGTGGACTAAGTGGAGCTGTTGAAGGTTAAGCAATTTAGACTCGCTTTGCGTTATTACCTTCCCCTCTCTCCTGACTCTCCTGTGCTTGAATCAATATTTTCTGTTTCTGGACTGCATCAGAATTTACTTACAATATCTGCTCATCTGACCATTATCACAGTTAATCCATTAATTTGTTAATCTAAATAAAAAGTGTGTGGTTCTCAAACTTTTCCCAAAGTCAAATGTGATGTTGAATATTGATTTTTCAAACTGGTCCGTGCGGCTTCATAGATAATATTGGTTGGTAATACTTCTTTTAGCGTACAAATCAATTCGGTGACTACGCAACCTATTTAATGAGCGTTCTAGAGTCGACTGGATCACATCCAAAGTTAATGGACCGACAGGGGCTCAACGTCCCCTCGTGAAAACGGTGCAGCACAAGCTCGCCGTGGAACGGTGCGTGCCGGTGCAGAAACGGGTAGCAGGTGTGATTGTAGGTGTGGGCTCACATCAGGGGTGGGATTGGGGGGGCAGTGAGATCTGAATGTTCATGCGTCTGGAAGACAACCATGGAATTGAAGGAGCCGGAAAAGTTCCAGTAATAAATGAAGTCGGTTGCCGTGTAGCTGTGACGGATGCTGCTGTCGGTCCTCAGAGGAATGTCTGTTCTCAGCGGACAAGCTTTTACCGCCTTTCAGGGTTACCTTGACTAACCTTGTTCAGTGTTGCAAGATGTTTTTTTTTGTTTTTTTTTCCAAATGTTATCTCTTCAACTAATTGATCTCAATCCAAGGTAAGGCGAAATAACTGATTAGAAATGTTTTTGCCATTATAATAAGGCCCAGTGTTTCATTTTAGACCTTCATTACAAAGCTACGGAGACAGAAGGTAATACATTTCTAATTAGCTGTTGAGCTAAAGCACTACAAGAATATGCATTGAGATAAATCTCCCTAAACTATGCGTTACGGGCTGCATGATGTCCACATGTGCCAGCACATGCTCCACTGAGCACTTGCCCAATCGCCCTTTTCCTGTCAGTGAGTGGTCTTCCGGGCTAAGCCTCATGAATCTCCTTTTAATGAAGTCTGGGGGCAGGAAGTGCACACTCCCCATCACTGACAAGTCGCTGAGCGTCCGCCTTTAATCATCAAGATGACGTCTGTGGTCCCCCGCTGAGTAGTTTTCTTTTAATCCATGTTGATTATGCCTAATAATGACCAACATAGACATAGAGGTGCTTTTCTAAGGTCTTCGGATTCTCAAGGCTACCCGGAATAATTTTATAGCCTCAATCGAGCATCATGGCAGAATGATTATTTTGAATGTTACAAGTTTGTTGTTGGATTAGCTTAAGAAGATACTGGCAAATACAGTAAATGACAGCTAGTTAAATTTAAACATTTTGAAAGACAGTAAATTCAAGGATTACTCAAAAGCAAATTTAAGTCCGTCAACAATATTGGATAGCAAGAAAACACATTAGGTTTAGGTAAGTTTTTTTTAAGCATTGATTTTAGCTCCCAGATATTTAAGAGAGAGCTTCTGTCCTGCTCTAGAGACTCCACCACTCACATATCTTACTCGTTAAGACATACAGGTATGGTCCTATCAGTGTCCTTGAACCTTTCACAAACCTCTCTGTCGAATAAAGTCTTGGAAACATGAATATCTGTTCTAACACATTTATGCCTGAAAATACAGTGTGGTAAAGATGCATTTGTCCCTTTCAAATTTC
Source organism: Alfaro cultratus (assembly GCA_903066825.1). Classification (NCBI taxonomy): domain Eukaryota; kingdom Metazoa; phylum Chordata; class Actinopteri; order Cyprinodontiformes; family Poeciliidae; genus Alfaro; species Alfaro cultratus. Next base: position 10,833 of record CAEFZX010020349.1, read on the forward strand.
CTCTTCCTTTAATCAAATTTAAAGTTTCTGATCATCAAACAGAAAATGTTGTCAGGCAAAGATAACCTACAGAAATGAAGACGTTTTCAAATAATGATACTCTGTGGGTTGTTCAACCCACAGTAGGAGTTATAATTTAGAAGTTAAGTTTTCTAGCAATGGAAATTATTTTTTATAATAAAAAGTTTTAACTGTTGCGTAATTGCTTCAATCTAATATATTTTAAGTCCCCATTAAGGCAATTTAGGACAGTTAAATATACATCCAAGTAGCTGGGTTGGTCTATTGGGGCATTTTATTTTTGCAGACAAGAAAAAAAAAAGCCGCCTGAAAAGTAACTTGCAGAGATGTCTCTTATGTATTCTATATATGCTCTTGCTGTTCCATCTTTAAGACGCCTTCATTTTTTTACTAGTTCCTCTGAGATTAAGCGAACACCTTTGATTGTACCAAACTCATCATTTTATGGGTCACAGTCTGGAGGGCAGATGAGAAAGGACGGCGAAAAGCATAATTAGTGGAATGAAAAACATGCTCAGTGATGTATTTGGGCTCCCATAGTCATAGTTCATTGCAAACAATGCTTCAAAAACACTTGCACAAAATGGCCCAACATCTTAAAGATGAATAAAACATTTATCCTGAATAGTTTTGGTCAACGGTAGTGTGTCCTAACTTGAATTAAAGCCATAATGCACTGAGAACATAACACATGAGGGTTTAGACATTATGTCACAATGATTTTTTTTTTAAACTATCCTTTATTACACCTAAGGAGGTCATGTTCCATTATACGAAACAGGAAACGGACCGGAAGTGGCCATTTCAACAAGAATTGCAACTATAAATACGTCTGTCAGTGAGTAGCACATTGGTTCCAGACCAAGAAGATTAATGCTGTGGAGTGGCCAACTCAATTTGGAGCTTCTTCCAGTAGATAATGATGTGTGGTGTTTGACTAAAAATAGCCATGTGCTTATGAATCTGTAGAAAGAAACTTTGACCTTTTTTTTTAAACACTGCAATATTTTTTAGTAAAATAGTAAGTCTGTGGAGGCAATTTCACCCTCCAGTTGATGTGTTTTGATATTTCCTTCTTGAGAGGTTTGTGAATAAGGTGTGTGTGTTTTAGGCTTCGCTTCCATCAGACCCCTACCTGGAAAATGCCAGTATTTTCAGATGCTGATTGGGGAAAAGTTCCATGTTGACAACTACAGCTTGAGTCAGCTGTAGTGGCCACAGTATGCGTTGTGATTTTAGCTTGTTTTCAAAGATCTTCCACCTCACTATGATTCTACATTGATTACATGGGCCTTACAGGTTGTGGGGTTCTTAGCTGTAAGTAAGTGGAGCCTATAGAGAAGTTACTGTGTCAGTTAAGTTTCCTTGAAGCGTGTCCAACTGTACGGTTGAAAAAGAGACGCCCCCTCAAACCAATCCAATGCCAGAATTAATTAAAATCCAAAGCACGCCCACACAACAAACGTCCATTGCAGTTTGGTGACATTTCAACTGAGCTGATACTGACTTAATGTGGTTGATACAGTAGCTTCCCCCATATGTCAAGTAAATCTTCACATTACAACATTCTCTGCCTACCATTTAAAATCTCAGGCTTGCTGCTTTCTCTGACCAGATGCTATGAGGTGACAAATAATTCATTTGCAGGAGATTAAGTTATGCAGTCATCTAATTTGGTCACATGTGCAAATTGTTTAAGCTTCTTAGCTGCTCTGGTAACTTAACAAGATAGCCTTTCCCCCCTTTTATCATGTGAGGATTATGGCTGCAGCTTTCATTAACAAAATAAACAATAGGTCAGCGCTAATAACATTGCCATAAGCTTGCCCGTTGATCAATTAAAGAAGTCCCCACAGAGGCAAGCTGCAAATTTACAAAAGGGTAATGGAAATGGATTAGCAACAGTGCAACAAGTATACCACAGAGACCTAAAAAACCAACACATGGTTTCTTATTATTATTTCCTCTCATTTAAAGCAAAAGGAAACTCATGAGAGCTCAGACAGTTGAGACTTATAGGAGAGAAATTAAAAATATAGGGGAACCAATCCTAAGTACTTGGTTTTTTTTACTTTGTCAAAGGTTGTTTTTCATTCCCCTCAGGTACATAAAAAGAGATGGGGCTGTGATTAGCCAGATTAGGAAAACAGCACCCCCTACAGAGACTGATCATTCCTGGAAATCACAGGAGAGGACACATTCTCAACATTACCTTAACCGACCCCGGTTCATAAATTGTTGAGGACAAACAATCGATCAAAAAAAACAAACCGTGGCTCTGTTCCGTTGCTCTGCCATGACACGAACAAGAGGCTTCTTTCCCCGAAAGATTCATTCAGTCTCTTAAAGCCTGATGTCCTGCAGCAAAATGCTGATTCACTCTGTTATGAAAGTTGTGCAGTGCTGTAAATTCTGAATGAATAATTGTCTTTGAAGGGGGTTTGTATCACTCTGCCAATAATTATGGAAAGAGAGGGGTATGACACTTTATGTAGATATGCAAAACAAATATATCAGCATTTAAGGCATGTCCAGTCCTTCAACATTTAGATGCATCCTTCTCCAACACACCTGAATCATATGAATGGCTCATTAAAGCTAAATGACTGCAGAGGGACTTCAGTTGTTTTATTTAAGTATGTTGGAGCAAGGATGCAACCTAAACAAGTGCATTATGACATCCCTGTTTTAAGGCACCACCTTTTTCACCCAAATGAATTTTTTCCCACCTTAATGTGAAAATATTATTCCCAATATGTTGGGTGTAAGAATATTGTTTCAGAATGTTACTTTAGTGCATCTTGACAAAGAAAACCTTTCCACTACTATACAAAGCAGTGCATTTTATGTTTACACTGTTTTCCAATAAGATTCTACAATTTTATAGCAAAAACATTTCAATTAGAAGGAATTTTTTTTTCTCATGCTTTTTCAAATATACACATACATGTTTGTGTAAGTAATAAATATTGCATCTTTTTTTCTCAACTGGTGTAGCCTTGTGTCTAGTCAATGTTATAAATATTTTTTATGGTTCCAACTTCAGTAATGCATGTAATCCTTGGTAACCTATTCATCAAAGAATATTTTTATCACCTGATAAAACTTTTCACTCAATACAGCATTTGGCCAATCACTGAGCCAGTTAACAAAGAGTAATGTAATTCCCCAGGCTGCTTGTAATTTCAGACCTTGGTTCCCACTTTTTCATAGTATATTGTTGTTAGACAAGTCTCTGTTGTAGCCAGTGCAGCAGGTCATCCAAGATGTGAGTTGGGACTGAATAAATAAATTGGAAATTCATTGTTGTCACATAGAACAGACGAAGGCCTCTTTGCACCAACAGAGGAATCATACGATTAGTCTGAACATTTTATGAAGAAAAGAAAAATGGATGAAAGAAAGAAGAAAAGTCAATTTTATGGATGCAGACTGGTTAATTGCTCTTTTTTGTTCAGACTTCATGATTCACCCAAGCGGAAAATTCCTTTATTCGGTTTCAAAACACAGTGTCTAGTTGAGTCCCACATCCACAAACTCCCTGCCCTGGTCAATTTAGAGCCATTATCTGTCTGACGGCGGCTGTTGTTCAACTTTAAAAAAACTCAGACATAAAAGAATAAAAAGTAAACTTTGCTCGCTTTGCTTGGTTTGTAGAATGATGTTGCTAGCTAGAACATTGCGGTAATCATAAAAATGGAGATTATACAAAAACTTGCAAAATCATGTACTGACAATGACTCATTTGTATAATTTTTCCGTAACTGTTTTTTTATTTTATTTTTTATTTCACCTCATAGTGATTTAATTTTTATTATAAATCCTGATGCTATTAGGGATTTAACACTATCAGCTCACAAAATGAAATGATGCACTATATCTGATTCACATTAGACAGTACTTTGTGGAAAAACTAAAGAAATTCCCATTTTTATCTTTATAAATAACTATTGAACACACTCTTCCAGTCTGTCTGTAACTGTTGCAACCCAGTTCTTCAAGAACTAAGGAAATGTTGACACACATTTAGAGAATATCACATAAAGTTCACCTGGAAAGGATGTGCTAAGTCCAATCCCATCTATCTGAGGTAATATTATTCTTTATATAAAAAATGATGGTTTTAATATGGCACTTATTGAGGTAAGGACTCGCTAAATTGACACCAGTTGTGATGAAATGGTAACTCATACAATACGGCCACATACAGAGAGACTCACTCATTGTATTTGACCCCAAGACTTAATAGCATTAGCATGAAATTTGTCTTTTGTGGAGGCCACTATTAGCTTCTAATAGTGGTGGTACTTCACAGGTGGTGACAACTTGGCAGCATCAGATATAATAAGGTTGCTTATCACAGGCTATTGACCACTGAGGTGGCCTTGGAACTTGGTACAGAGTACAATGGATGCAATCATCGTAACTTAAAATGATACTTGTCAATTGAAGGGCTGAGCGGGGGCTTATGTACGGACAGAACCTGTATACCTTATTAAAATGATAAATTCTAGCATTACATTTTTCCCCTGTCATTGCCTTCTATGTAGATCGGCTTCCTTTTAAAAAGCAATGATGTGTAACTCCCTCTGTTAGGCCCCATTTACACCAGAATTAATCCTCCTTATCGATCTCCTAGGCCACCACTGTTTGAACATGGCTGGATCAAACCAATCACATCAGCATCAGAACCCTGAAGCTAACGTATGGGTTGTTCACAAGACTATTAAAACGTTATATTATACACCCTTGTTTACCTTTTTATTCATTGCTTTTAATTGGAGCTGGAGCTATGCTTCTATTAGCGTTAACAGATTTTTTTGTTTAAACCTGATTCTTAAAAAAACATCTCCTAGCAACCACGATAGCCAAACCTACAGATGCAGTTTGGCATTTCAAGACTGCTCAGTTTTCAGTTACTTATACATTTTATTTAGAGACCGTTTGGGCTTCCTCCTAGTGAATAAAATAATCTATTGACTAAAGCAAGATTCTGTACAGATTTAAAGACAGATTCCATTAAAGCTGCTGAGAAATACATTAAGTATCATTATTTGTAAATCAATTTCATATTGTATCCAATACCATTGATCACATAAGATCAGACTTTACACAAAATATAAAATTCATGTGATTTATTGGAAGGTGAAGCGATAAACAGTATTTCCAGTCAACTAAAAAATGTCTGCAGATGGTATCCACCACCAGGTTTTTCTACATTTAAGATCCTGGATGTTCAGGGGATGCTTGACTAGTGGACGGTGATATTAGACCCTGCGTTGCGACCATGTATGTCCCCCTTCCTCTGCACCCAGATGAGATGTCGTCAGATTTATGGTTATGGATTACTTGCGGAGTCTGTCACCACAGCCGCAGATGTTGAGTATCACTGTGGGAGAGGAGAGAGGAAGTGGAAGAGAGGGAACTTTTACCCAGGGTACACTTGAAGCGATTCACTCCATTTGCAGATACTTGTCAGACTGAAAGGCGCAGAGTGGGAGGCTCATCTTCTCTTCACAGCTAGCTAACAGGGCATGCGATCTATCCAGATACGGCTGCTCTCAAGGCAGTCATTTTGGCAGGAGTCGCCTCATTTCTCTCATAATCTGGAATAGTTTTCATTCAGCCTTAAATATGATGGAATACCTTGCAAAATATGTCTTCCACTTGACCTTTTTTTGTAATTTGTTGGTTTACAATTATGAAGTAGACATAATTTTACTAGAATTTGCTATTCACCAGGAAAAGTCAACAGATTCTGGTGTAGTTGAGGAATTTTTCAAAACAGTTTTGAAAACTATGCTGTCCATTTGTCGTCAACCCCTTTAATTAATGCAACCCTTTGCTTTCAGAGTCCCAACATGGAAGGAGTATGTCACACGAGTACGTCACTGAGACACGGCCCTCCACCTAAGGTGAAGCAGTGATGACAGAAGCAGTCCAGGAACCTTTGGAGATACAGGTGAGGGAATCTGTTGACAGGTCAAATTTGTCCTTCAACTGTTGACGTTAAAGCAATTGTGTGAAAAAGTTTTTTTTTCTTTCTTTTTTTTCTTCAAAAAGTGAGAATGTCTGATCAAAGGCTTCCGTCTACCCTTCTCCAGGCACAGGTCATATTCTGAAGGTTTTATCAATACTAGCCACTCCCTCAATATGTGGACGGTATATTGTTTGCAGCAACTTTTGTAAAGGTTTCCCTTTTTTTTCACAGCCTTACTGCTGCCCCGGACTTTCACTTGGCAGTTCATTGCTTAGGGCTATCTTGTTCATCCTTGATGGTAGTTTTCACACTCCCTTGCTTCTCTCCTTCAAGCTTAATGTGGAGTCTGAGGGTGATGGACTTGGAGTGAAATCCTCCATGCACTGTAAAGAGTGTTCCTTTCTTGGTATCAGTGGCTTTCATCTGGCAGGGCTATTATGTTGGCCAAGTATCTGAGAACTGGCAGAACAACTGTTTGGAACCTCAATTGCTCTTTGTGCTCTGTTGGCATGCCTGTGGTATTCCTTGTGATATGTATCCACCATTGAGGTGAATAACCGAATCACAGTTTTGCTATTTTCTGGCATAAAACTTGAGGACGTCCTTGTAGAAAAAGGGATGATTCTGAAAAGTCGGCTATCGTTAAAAACCTGGCATTGTAATGGCAACACAATTTTGAAAATTCCAAGTACCATCACACCTTAATCAAACATTATTTTCTGTCTGGATGCTTTGATATCTTTTATCTTCGTGGATGCTTTCCGTTATGTTTGTACTTGTTCTGAATATGAGAGAAAATAGAGTAAGAGCATCCTTAAGACTGGTTGAGTTTTGTGTTTTCTACTTAGTAGACTAATCTAAAGACCTGGCAAATACTGCTATCAAATTCCATAAATTTTTTTCTAGGAACCTTGTGGAGTAAACCAATGCTCAGTTGTCCACAGCCTCTGTTGATAGACTGAAAGCCAATAGAGGCCAAGGGGTCAATCTCGTTTTCAGTCACCGAGGTTAAAAAGAGTCCATCTAGAAGAACAGCTGGTAAGGCTAAGTGGAAATTGACATCACAGATGAACTAACATTTGGCTTTTTTCGGAGGGCTGGCCTGGTCTGGCATTTAGTGACATTTGCCTTGCCACTGCGATGCATTTGGGAGGTCAGAAGAGAATAAAAAAACCTCCAAAAATGGCAGGGTAATTATAGATTGACAACTCATAGGGGACTCATTAGCCAGTTGATCTCTTGACAGAATAGTGGACAGAGAGTAATATTAAATTAACTGATTAAAAGTCAATTATTTTTAAACTGTAACATATGGTGTGCCTTTTTAATGGAGCTCTAATGGAAGCTAAATTTAAATATGCCACATAGTTCTCGCTCGGTTTTCTCGAGTGACTTAATATGACAGCAGAAGACTGTAAATGAGTCTCAGGGCAAGCATTTAGGGTGGTAACACTGGAGGGCTCAGTAAGGCATCGCTGTTTCTCACTGAAAACCTGCTGTGAGCTACCCAGGCAGCATCAAAATGTACTTTCGCATCTGGTGGCGGAGGGAAGCTTGCAGGTTGCTGTCAAATTGTAGAGCAATCTGAATATTTAAGGCATTCAACAAACCGATCAAGCAGTAGGACTTAACCTTACCTTGGATGCAAGGTAAGGTTAAGATATTAGTGTCTTTAAATTGATTTTGAGTTGTCTCCCGGCAAATACAGATTTTAAATGAGTTATAATGAAAAATACATAAACAATAATCGACTTATGTCATGGATTTGCTGTGATTAAACCTTTTTTTTTGAGAGTTTAAGAGTAAAAATGACTAACAAAACATAAAGTCTACCTCTGAATGGGTCAAATTTCCTCCAGAGTGATCTAAAATTGTGATCTCCAACAGTTGATGGCAGTTTTTATCATCAAGTACGATTTGAAAGCTTTACTCAGGTCACATTTCTCTCTCTTCCTCTCCTTATAAGAAATTCTTAGTGATACAAAATAGGCTAGCACAAAATAAAAATCTGTATGTTAACAAATGATTTTCAGCTAAGACAATTCTAAGGTCTTAGCTGACCTTAGAATTGTCTTGAACAAAACCAGCCATTGCAGACATTTCCTTTTCAGCTCTTAGGAGGTTTTAGGTTATGATTCAAACATTAGTTTGCTGCCTGGATGTAGGCGTCCTATTGTTTTGTTGTTGAAGTATTCAAGACCTTTGCCTGCAGCCAGCTCGTTTAAGACCTGCTGACATGCTGCATTTTAATCTGAAATGCCTGGTAGTTATTTCATGTCAAAATATATTCTTAATTTATTCCTGTAGTAGAGCCAGGATAGCACAGCTGCAGCATGTTAGATCCTCAACAATGGTTTCTTGTACGTTAAATGATCTTTTCATTCCAAATTCGGTTTTTACGAGTTTAGTTTTCTGGTGGTGGTTAATTAGGGGAAATAAAGTCGAGTTGGAAATATATTAATTTATCAAAATGAAATTTTAAATGTGATGGCCTATCCCATCTTCTGCCAAATGACCTTTGGAAATAGGCACCAGACTCACTACTCTACTAATCATTGAGGATTTAGAGAGAGTGAATGGAATTAAAGTGAGATGTTAGACCTTTAAAAACAAAACAAATATGAGACCGAATGATAATTTAAAGAAAACTTAACAGAATCCAAGGGCTTCTAATACTATGAGCCAGAATTAAAGGTTTTCACTACGTCACCAAGCCAACAATGGCAGAACTCGCAACCGGCTCCTGTACATGTGAATGCACAGAAATCATTGAGAAGAGTTTATTTACAATAACATTAACAATAACAGTCTTAAGTTTTATAACATTTTATGTTTCTTTAAAAAAAAACATATATTTACATATATATCAGCTTATTTTAATTTGGAGTGAGGTGGATAACTGACAGGTTAATTGCTGAACAACGAAAACGTAACATAATCATAATATAATCTCTATAGTAAAATAAAGAGATTAAAAGTAACCCTGAACATTCAAACTTATGACAGTTAAAGGGTTAAATATTATGTAATGCCATAAAAAATCATTTTGAGTACAGAACGTTTTTAGGCTCTACTGTCTAGTTGAAAATCACTTATCCCCTCCATGAAGGTAAGCCACCAAAAAGTAATTCTTTTAGAAGCTGAGTGCTACCTCCAAGCATGTTAATGGAAAGTTCATGGGAAGAAATGTGTGATCGTAAAAGGTACACACACAACAGGGACAGCAGCAGAGTCTCAGGCATATCCAGGACATGGACTATTACTTCCTTTAACCGTTTTAGATTATGGATGCAAATCCACCTTAGATTGCTCCTGGTCCTAATGCTGGATGAACCACATCTGGTAGCATATTTGCAGTATCAAGCCTCATTTGCAATTCAGTGATGATGTAGAAGCAGAGACGGCACATAAACATGCCTTAATTCAGTGTCGATGTCCTGCTTCAGCACAAGTTGTATTAAGAAAACAGCTTGCAAAGCAGAGCCTGGAAACTTTATGCTCAATTCCTCTAATGTATCTAATTTTCATCATGAGTAAATTATGGATACACATAATTCAACCGCTTCCATATCCTGCTCAATTATTTTTGCTAAACCAGCTCTAAACTGACCTGGAGCCTCCTAGCATGTTTCATTGTAGTTCTAGTTAATTGTGAGCAAAGAAAGATTTTTAGAAAAGAGCTGTTTTGTGTTGCAGAGTCTTGGTTTTTCTTTTAAATTTGCTAAATTTGAACTACCACATAACATGGATAGATAGGAAGCTCCTTCAGCTCCTCTAATTCTCTCATTATAAATACCATAGAAGAGGTTGAAAAATTCTTACATTCCAAGTGGAAAACTTAGATAAGTTCAACAAAATAACCTGCAGGAAATGTAGTACAGTATTGAAAGAGATTTTTTTTTAACTATACTTTGAAAATCTCTGGTGTGTTTAAAATTGCTACTTTTCTTTTTTTTTGAGGGATTTCAGTACATGACACCAGACTGTGACCCACTTACACAAAAAATGCGCAAGGTCATGAAAAGATTACGATCTTGCTTCATACCCTCCTGTTTTCAACTCCGTAGGCCTGAAATCAATAATTCTCTGTCTCGTTTTGAGTTGGGAGGAGACATTACACTTTCATCTTTTTTCTCATCTGACCTTTAGAACAACAGGCATCATGCTTGAGGAAATACTCTGCAAATCAATGAGGACAGCTCTTTTTATTAACCCTTTTGTCATGTTTTTTTTTCTTGTTTTACTGCTTCCCTGCTCCTATCTTCTCACAAATCTTTTAAAAATGATGCATATTGAAAACCTTGAAGCAATCAATCAAGCATAATTTATTCAACTTTTAAAAATTAACCTGCAAATGTAATTACTGGGATGTGCTGAACCTATTGGACTAAACACAAAACGCTCTCCTTTTTTGCGTCTTTATGAGTTAATTAAATATGTCATGCCAAAAGACACATTGTGAACATACACAGTCAGTCCAGCACTTGAGGTGATCCCTCCCACCTGCTCGATCTTGTGAATGCTCTGATTTGAGGTCTCCATTACGGGTTTATCTGTGGCTGGCAGAGGTTGCAGTGTCACTCTGCTGTGTGCGACTCCATTGCAGAGGAGCAAATTAAGCCTGACAAGAGCACAGAGAGCTTCTCTGAATGAAGCATCCTGTTTCCAAGCGCCGCTTGTTTCACCAGTGTGGATAAAAATACCTCCGGGTGTGCCGCAGCGTGCTTTCTGTCGCCGGATCAGGACTGTTCTGAATTCCATCAATTTCAAATTAATTATGTTTGTAAATGCACATCTGTCTGCTATAAGGCAGCTCTGTTTTTTTTATTTTTTATTTTTATTGTTGTTGTGGTGCCAACAGTAAACGGTTCATACCTTTTGGAATCTGAGGTATTTCCAGCAGCCTACTCAATCCCAGGGATTAGGCCGCTGTGGTGGCCATTCATCATGACCTTGTTTAATCAATATGAAATCATACATCACAAAACTTTATTACAACCCATTTAATCTGGCTTAATAGAATCCAGACTGCTCGTTTTTTAAAGTCTGGCCACAAGAAGAGAACACCTTGCACCGCAAGGAGTCTCATTGTCCTCACTTGACTCTGTTCTGTGTAATTTAAAGGGGTAGTTAAGGTGTATATTTTTAAAAAACTTGTTTTATAGAGTTGATATGAGAAGTCGGTATTTTACTGGCTGCTGACAGCACTCTCCGATCTCAGTTTAGGGAAACAAAAAGCCGGGAAAGTTTCTGTTGGCCGCTTATAATCTCTCGTCACGACTTATGTTTGTGTTGCTCATGTCATTTGATGTATTTCTACATCGCATAATGACAAAATCTTACAAAGTATTTTTAGTCTAGTTTCTAGTGTAAATATAAATACCCTTTAAATAAGAGAAAACTAACACAGAAGTAACTTTTCAGCAAGAAATAGTAATTTATTTTGAGTCAGTAATTCCTAAATATTGATGAAAATTTACTAGTTCCACTGGGAAATTATTATAACATGAGAAAAATGTCTAGTTATAAGTGAAATAATTTGTCAATGGAACTAGCACTTATTTAAATCTTATAAAACAAACATCATACTGGTAATATCTTGTTTCTGTGTCCATTTTAGTGTATTTTCTAGGTCTATTAGCTTTATACCACATATGGTTGAAACACATTTCAGCAAATAACCATCAAATGTGAAAGTAAACATGCTTTGCTTGCTTTTTATTAAAATCTATTGTAAGAAATTACGTTTGTTTAATGTGAAATAAATGCGAGTGTTGATGCTTGCAAAATCCCCGACTTCGAAAACAAAATCCTAACTATTTCTAGCATGGAGATCCAGATATGTTTGTGTGTTGTTTTTTTTTAAAGAAACAGATAAAGTAATCCTAAAAATGATCCTGATTTGAATAGGTTTCCAAAAATACAATGTTTTTGAAACCCAAAGTTAAAGTTTGTCGCCTTTATCAAAGGCAGTCTCTTTGATGAAGAGCGCCCAAGACAAATAACTAGCCAGATATCTCACAGCGAGATAACAGCCTCCAGTCAGATGTCTGGATTCAACCTGCTGCTTTTTTTTTTTTTTTTTTTTTTTTTGTTTTGAAAAGGCCTAAAAAAAAAAAAAAAATAAGGG
>CAEFZX010020352.1:0-15485 GCA_903066825.1 Alfaro cultratus
GGGAGGAGTCAGGACAGGTAGAGGGGAGGAGTCAGGACAGGTGGAGGGGAGGAGTCAGGTGGAGGGGAGGAGTCAGGACAGGTGGAGGGGAGGAGTCAGGTCAGGTGGAGGGTTCCTACAGGGCTCTGTGTTGGTGAAATTTCTCTGTAATCCAGATTATTGCAGTAGATTAAAGGAAGTTAAATTATCGATGAGAGAATTTAACTTCTCTGAACAAAACCTGATCAGTCAATTATTGATCGGGATCAAATGATCCTCCAGTGATGAAGCTTTTAACCAGGATGTCATTTAATCCTACAGGATTTCCTCCTTTAATCTTTGGATTATTGCATAAACGATAAACATCCATCTGTTTGCTCTGCTCCGTCTTCTCCAACCTGCAGTCCGGTCCGGTTCTGTTGGAGTTTTTCCTCTCCACTGTCGCTACATGCATGCTGACTTTGAGGGATTGCTGTAAAGTCAATGGCAGCGCCCCCTGCTGGTCAGGAGGAGTGATGCTGCAGGTCAGACAGAAACTTTAATCCAATTAGAACAACTGATCAAACTGGGATTAACTGGGATGAGTGGATGATGATGATGATGATGATGGAGGATTCCTTGTGAATTGGAGCCACAGAAATAAACTGAACTGGACTCCAGGCCCGGATCTGGACTCCTGTGCAGAACCTCAGCAGCAGAACCTCTGCCTGATTGTTTCCAGCTGCTGGACAGGAAGTCACATGACAGGAAGTCTCCACCCTGTGTGTGTGTGTGTGTGTGTGTGTGTGTGTGTTCACCACTCTGTGTCCTCAGGAAACTGCTGGTTTCAGCGAACCGGGTCAAATGGACCTGATATCCCATCTGCTGCAGAACCTGCTGGTGCAGCACGACCTCAGGGTCCGACGGGCTGTGGCGACCCATCAGAACCATGGCCTGGCGCCGGTGCTCAGATGACCGGGCCTGAGGAAACATACAGATCGGTTGAAGGTCCAGAACCTGAAGCTGGTCCGGTTCTGGTCCAGTTCTCCAGCTCCAACAGCCTGAAATCTGCTATAAATAATCAGCATCAGCTGATAATCATCGACTGGGCCCACATGACTCCAGAACCAGAACTAGGGTTAATCTGGGGGGCTCTAACAAAGAGGAACTGGTTTCAGTCGGTTCTGGTTCTGGTTCAGCTCAGAGGACTGGACCGTCCAGAGAGCAACAGGCCTCAGTGTTTCAGCTGTTTATTTAGCTCACATTAATATTTCACTGGCTGAATATTATTGAAACGTTTATAGCGAAGCTAAACTTTTAGCCTCTGGTTAAACATTCAGGTTGAAACTCTGACATTCCAGGATCAATAATCCAACGGTTCTGGTCCGGTCCGTACGGGAAGCCGCTGGAGCCGGACCTCCCGCTCCGTAGCGGCTTCAGAAGCAGACGAACCCGGGCCGAACCTCTGACAGCCCTCCAGAACCAGGAACTCATCCCGCTGGAGGATTCGGGTCCTAAAAATATTCCAGGCCTGGAGGAATGCGGTCTCCTCCCGGAGCTTTCTGATCATGTGATCAATAACTGATTCAATTATTTGAACAGGAAGAAGCTGTCCTTTTTTTCTCTGATCATAACTTTATAGTTTTTAAGAAATCAATTCTGTTTTGGACAACTACCGGTGTCTTTTATTGCATTAATATTTGATTTACTCTGATGCTTCTCCAGAACCGACCTGTCGGAGAACATCAGTGCGCAGGCGCAGTTCAGGTGAATCTCACCTGAGTCTCCTCCTGCAGGGCGTCCAGAGCGGAGATCAGTCTCCTAGTCTCCATCTCCTCCGACTCGCTCCGGTTCTGGTTCCGGTTCACCTTCAGGCTCTGGTAGCAGAGGTAAAGCAGCGCGAGCAGCAGAACCAACGGGGGCGCGCACGCGCGCCGCCGTAGCAGCATCCTGAGGAAGAGGAGGCGCCGCATGAGGAGCGGCTTCACTTCCTCACCTCCACCTGGAGAGGAAGAGGAGCAGCTACATCCAGCAGGTCCGGGTCTCCGCTCGCTGGGTCCGGGCTGGAGCCGCTGCAGTCTGGGGAAAACAAGCTGGAGCTTCACCATCTGGTTCCAGTTAGTCCAGCAGGAGGAGGAGCAGCTCGGGTTTCACTCTTCCTCTGAACTTTCTAAAACAACAGCAGACTCAGGAGGTCCGCACCTCTTCCTCCTCCTCATCATCATCAACTTCCTCCCGAAGGAGTTATTTCAGGAACACAAGCGGCTGGTTAAAGAGACAAGCGGACCTTTGGTTCTGGTTCTTATGACTTAAAGACCAGAACCTGAACCGGACCCAGTCCGGTTGCTTCCGTTATTCTGGAAATATTTGCATTTATTGATCCTGGTCAAATGTTTTATTTCTGGCTTTTAATTTCAAAAGGTTTCATTTAAACCGCAGGTGTCAAAGTCCAGTCCTCAGCTGTCCAGCAGTTTTTAGATGTGCCACAGGTACAAGACACTGGAATGAAATTGATTAATTACCTCCTCCTTGTGTAGCTCAGATCTCCAGAGCCTTAATGACCTAATTATTCTATTCAGGTGGTGCAGCAGAGGCTCATCTAAAAGTTGCAGGACAGCAGCATTCAGGACTGGAGTTTGAGACCCTAATAAACTCCGTTTCCTCCTGATGTCGCTCAAACTTTTGCATTAAGGCACCGTCCGCACGGGGGCGCCGTTTCCCCGCAAACAAGTTCCACCGTCATAGCATCAAACACCAGAGGAAGCAGCAGATAGAAAACATCCTCAGTTTATTTACCACACACACACACACACACACACACTACATTCAGAAACTGTCCATTTGAACCACAGAGGCCTCCATAGTTGTAGTCCAGTAGAGTTTGTAATTCTTTTAGTTGCAGTGAGGGAGAAAAGTCTGATGGGAAACAGTCCAAACTGCAGAGACAGAGAAATCGGATCAGAACCAGAGCAGAGGCAGAACCCTGGCCACTGATGATGTCACAGCTCCTGACCTGTGATTGGTCTATTTGTGGCGGCTGCCCCTCCTCTTCATGGCAGCCGTGCACTGGGGGCAGAACCACTTTCCCTTGGGTGCCTCGGTCAGGCCCACGCAGCCGTAGTGGAACCACTCAATGGGGCACTGGGGACAGAACCGGGTCAGAACCAGCCAGAAAACTGGGTCAACCAGCTGAACATCTGGATACTCACATCTGTGTTGTCACAGCCGACCATCTCTCCATAGGAAACCTGCAGCAGATGGATCCAGTTAGACCAGAGCAGAACCAGAGCAGAACCTGCAGGCCGCCAGCCTACCTGGTTGCAGATGCAGTACCGCGGCTCGTTGGGGTCGTAGGTCCAGTCCACCTGGCTGTTGGCGTCGGCCTCTGGCAGAACCGCCGCCTGCTGGGAAAGCTCCTGGGCCAGCGCCGACGAAGACGAGCAGGAAGACAGCGAGGAAGAGGAGGACGACGAAGACGATTGGTGGTTGGAAGACTTGATGGAGCTCCTGGAACCAGAACAGGCAACCCGGTTAGACCCGGTCAGATCCGGTCAGATTCATCCTGGTGTGGGGGGGCCTTACTTGGACTTGCGTCCGCGGGAGTCAGAGGCGGCGCTGGGGGTCAGGTTCTGGGTCAGGGTGGAGGCCAGCGCCGATGAAGAGTAGCCCGAGTTCTCCCGGGTCAGAGAGAACTCCCGACCCAGCTGGAAGTCGTTGTTCTTGATCGCCTCGTAGCTCGCCTTCAGGCTGGAGGTCCGTCGGCCCTCCTTCATCTGGGAACCAGAACCAGTCAGAACCAATGGAAAACTCGCCTTTACTGAGTTTAAAGTAAAAGCTTTCAGCTTAAACTTGAAGGCCTGATGCTTTTTAACTTGTTCCATATAATTGTTCAAACTGCCAATGAATTCACTGACCTCTTCCTAAAGCTAACTGCTAACAGGTTTCCTCTATGGATGATCAGCCTGACGGGCTGCCAGACTCCTGTTACTCCCACCAGGCTCCCACTGCCTTCACCAGGCTAAGTGTCGTCTGTTTATGTTTAACAGCTAACAGTGATTGCTCAGACGAGTTAAGCTAGGTGTATAGTTAAAGTACTGGTCTCTGTGCAGGTTGTGCTAGCCTGTAGCATCGTTGATCTGATTGCTCTGTGACAGTCCAACCTGCACCACCATTAAACATGGAAACCTTATGGCAAGCTGTTGGCATCAATAATGCGAGGTGTGTTGTCGACCATTGAGGCTCTGACCCGGGATTGGGTAAAAACAACATGGATCATCAGTGCTGATCGTTTCTGGTCTTTTCTCCAGACCCCGACATCCACTCAGCATGGCGGCCATGTTCCCACCTGAGCCGTAGCTTGGACGGCCTGGGCCGCTGCCATGGTGATGGCTCCAGCTCCGGCGCCAGGCCCGGCGGGCAGCGAGGACAGGCTGTAGGACGCCAGCGGCTGGGACGGGTTCACGCTGTAGACGCTGTTGGTGGACGAGGACGTGCTGTTGGCACGGCAACCTGACGGTGACAGGGACAGTCAGGACAGGGTCAGGTCCCCAGGTCAGGTTGGGTCCAGGTCCAGTCCAGGTGAGCAGAACCTACCTGGAGTGTTCTCCTTGGAGGCGTCCGATGTGAGAGTGGACAGCAGAGCTTCAGACTTGAACTTCTTCTCTGGAACGTGTTCGGTGGTGTGGTGGGTCGGGGCGCTGTACTTCCTCTCTGGAACAGAACAGAACAGGTCAGAACCGGGACCAGAGCTGGCCTGCAGGCAGGCTCCTGGACTCACTCTCTGAGCTGCTGTGGGAGTGGACATGGTGGTTGTTGACGGGCTGAGACGGGCTGTCCATTTCCAGAGACCCTGAGGACAAAAGCAGAACAAGTCAGCCGACCCAGACCGCCAGAACCCGGACCGCCAGAACGGGTCAGACCGGGACACTCACGTCTCTCCAGGATCTCGGTGATGCCGGCGTTGTCGGCCTCCAGCTCCATCTTGAACTTGGCCAGTTCCTGGTCCAGTTTCCTCAGGTGCCGGTCCACCTGAGGACAGAAACAGGAAGCTGAGCTGGACTGACAGAACCGGGTTTGGGCGGTCAGAATCGGGCCCGATCGCCCCTAGTGGAGATCAGAGGAACATCTCACCAGATCATAAATCTGATTGGCCAGCTGCACCTTCTCATCAGCATCCTCCAGAGCTTTGTAGTAATCCTGAAACAGAAGAACAGCAGACGTTCACCGGAACAGAACATCTGGAAGGTTCTTGGTCCAGCTGCTCCCACCTTCTTGATGATCTCCATCTGCTCCTCTCTCCACTCTGGCTTGTTCTTCTTGGCGTTGATGAAGAACTCTGTGACCTTCTGCTCCAGCTGGTCTGTGGCGTCTGAAACGGGAAGAGAAGCTCTGAGGAGAACCGGGTAGAACCGGGTGATCCATTGGGGAGAACAGCAACCATCCCAACAGAAGAACATCTCGGAACCTGGAGCGTGTTGATCTGAACCAACCGCACTCAGGTTCTATGGGTTCTGCTCTGGTGGCAGCAGAACATCCGCTCAGGTTGTGACAGCGTGGAGCTGAGGTCCAGTCTGGGTTTCTACAAGCTGCCTTTTCTCAATTTAAAAAGCTTGAGTGTGAGAAACACAGCATTTAAAGAGAGAGCACCTGTACTTTCAGTTTGCTTTAAAAATAGATTATTAATTACAAGAGTTATGGCAATAGCTATAAAAACTGATGAAAATAGAATAAATACTGCCTCATTATTATTCCTAATTTCCTCTTTAATTCTTCAGGTTTTTAATGTGATTTAGGTAACAGCAACACAGAGTGACTCCCTTTAGCAAGAAAATTCAGTAGAACCCGTTAATCAATTTACTAAGAACATAATAACCAATGAAAGAAATCCAGAAGACGGAAGCCATGGAGGTGACACTGCTAGCAGAAGAAGGCTCTGCTACTTTTTAACCAACAGCCAAACACTGAGAGGAGGAAAACCAACACCGCACATCACCCTGAACACACCTTCCCCATGGTCAAACAAGGTGGTGGCAGCATCAAGCTGTGGTGGATACAAACACACACCACACTTTCAGATTTTCTCTGTAGAAATGTTGAAAAGCGTGATACTTCTCACAGTTCTGCACCATATTGTGTTGTTCTATCACATAAAATCCCAGGAAAAGAGACTGGAGTTTATGTTTAGTCAAACATTTAAGTAATAAATCACTGAAAAGGTTGACAGCTTTTAAAGACATATAATTTTATTCTAACAGAGTTTTCAAGGAATAAATAAAAAATGTTTATTTAGAGTATAAACCAGTTGCAGCAGTTCCTGGTGTGTGTCGGTCGGGGGCGCTGCTGGGTCTAGAGAGCCTGTAGAAAGGGCTGGTTTTAAAAGCTGAATCTGAGTATCAGCGCTAACTAAAACCTCCCTTGTTTTGACTCAAGTTCTGTCTGAGGGATACACCGTGGCTCCGTGTGTGTGTGAGACGGTGTGTGTTTATGGACCGTACTCTGAACCTGCAGGTCCATCTCCCTCATTTCCGTAAACCTGTCGCGGAGGTCCATGGGAAGCTGCTCGATCACTGCGGGAGGAGAAAAACAGGACGTTAACGGTCCGACCGCCAAACGCGACCTATCTACCGCTTATTGAGCCCCAAAACCCCGCAGTCGCTCAGCGACAGCCCCGTACTCACTCTCCAGGTAGTCCTCCAGATACAACATCCTGCTGCTTTTAACCTTTTAGTCGTTTTTATCGACAAAATTCGTCTTTCAAGATGGCGCCTCCTGCCGTGGACTGGCTCAGAAAAAAGACCCTAAAAATAGAAGCAGGAACGCATGACGTCAATTGCCTCCCGTCATCTGATTGGTTTGAAAACATTAATGATTTTTGATTCGCGGGGTTTAGTTCTGTTGCATCATGGGAACTGTAGTTTTCTCCTTTTCATAATCTACCTATTAGTCCAGATTATTTTCCGTTGTTCCATGTATTTTAGATGAGGAATAAAATGTTTTTCATGTTCCTGTTTCGATTCACAGCGACAGACTGAATCTGGTTCCTCAAAGCTTTAATGTTTCACAGTTTTTATTAACTTTACATGTTTCTTATTTTAGTCTTAAAACTCAACATGTTTACATACAGAATAACTCTATATTATTTCTATAGTATATTTTTAAATTTATAGTATATTTCATATTTGCTGTTATATCTATTGGATTGTTACCACAATTATTATCATTATCATAACAAATTAAAACAAATAAAAAATTCGAAAAATACTTTATTGTTCCCAAAGGAAAATTAAATAAACAGCTATACATATGTTTGTTGTTATTATATTTCTTAGCTTGATCACTATTGTTGTCCTGCTACATTTCATGGTTTCACTACTTCCTATTGATGTTTTAACTCAAAGAAAATTAAATGTCGTAACTCAGAGTTGTGGGCAGCGATACTGTTGCCGTCTGCAGTAGCAGTCAGCCTCCGGAGAATCCGAAGAGTCCTCTGACTAAAGGCTGTCTGTCCTGACATGCTAACACCTCAAAAGACGATATTAAACAGCAACGAGTCCTGGATGAAACCATCAGCTGTCGGCAGCGCTGCTAATTCATGAAACCCAGAAAACCTGATGCTGGCTGAAATATTCATTTCACAGTCAGAGCAATAGGTTCAATTAAAACATGACTTTAAACCAGATTAATCTGCAGAGATTTAAACCAGCTAATGGCTCTTAGTTTCCATGGTGACGGGATCTCACATAATCAACCAATAACTGAGAAATCAGCTGGATCAGCGCAGCCCAGTGTTTTGCTTTCAGTGAATGGACGACATGTCCTCATAAAGATAGCAGCGGAAGCCAGGGTGTGTGTGTGTGTGTGTGTGTGTGTGTGCGCGCGCGCGTGTGTGCTTCCTCCCTGCAGCTTCATCCTCTTCCTCTCGGCCTGCTGACCCCGCGGCTCTCGGCTGGAGGCGGACACATTCCTCTGTCCTCCCACTGGACCGGAGCGTGACGGAGGGACAGAGGGCGGGCCGGGCCGGGCCGGGCCGGGCCGGGGGGGAGCGGTCCGGGTCGGCTTTATTTAGTAGAACCGGCAGCAGGACGGGACGCTGCAGCTCCCGGGCTCAGCAGCCGGCTCTGGAGCGACAGGAGGTTCTGGAGCAGATAACTGGAAGTTTGTGTGCTCTCAGCTGACACTCCGGTTCTGTTGGACTCGATTAAAACAAAAGAAGGATGTTGGGTTGGGGAGGATCGGAACCGCCTTCTCCGCCTCGGAGCTGAGCAGAACCAGAACCCGCCTGTTGGGGGGGGGGGATGCGGCCCTCTGGTTCCGGTTCTAGCAGCCAGCGCCGGGCCTGGGCCGAGCAGTGACATGGGCCCCCGGGGTCCCGGGCCCAGGTGAGCGGCACCGGGCCGGGCCATGGCCCGGCAGGACGCGGTGAGGTGTCTGCGCTGCCTGCTGTACGCCCTCAACCTGCTGCTCTGGGTGAGCCGCCTCAGCATGATGCTGCCACCGCCAGGAGACAGGGGGCCCGGCTGAAAACCAGCAGAACCAGCGGCCGGTTCCAACTCAGATTAATGTTTAAGGGGAACCGAACCGTGCCGGGCTGCATCTGTCCCAGCGCGTCTCACATTCTGACGGATATTTATTTCAGACGCAGAACCTGATCCCTGTTTACCTCTCTCTCTCTCTCTCTCTCTCCCTGTGTGTCTCTCTCTCTCTCTCTCTCTCCCTGTGTGTCTCTCTCTCTCGCTCTCTCTCTCTCTCTCTCCCTCCCTGTGTGTCTCTCTCGCTCTCTCTCTCTCTCTCTCCCTCCCTGTGTGTCTCTCTCTCTCTCCCTCCCTGTGTGTCTCTCTCGCTCTCTCTCTCTCTCCCTCCCTGTGTGTCTCTCTCTCTCTCTCTCTCTCCCTCCCTGTGTGTGAACAGCTGATGTCGGTGTGTGTGCTCGGCGTAGCAGCGTGGATCAGAGACACCCTGAGCTCCGTCCTGACCCTGACAGCCCACACCAGGTGAGTCCAGTCTGGTTCTGGAGGTTCTCCTTTCTCTTGAAACCGTCTCTCTGGACCAAGCACTCTGCTGGTTCTGATCAGGTTCTGTTTGACCCGACCCAGGGTCCTGACTCCTTCTGACAGCAAGGTAGTGGCAGCGTGGTGATGTGGTGTCTCCTGCTGCAGGTTGGAGGAAGCCGCCGTCCGCTCGTACTCTGCAGCTGTCCACCCCGTCTTCATCTCCGTCTGCTGCCTCCTCCTCATCCTCAGCATGGTGGGCTACTGCGGCGCGCTGCGCTGCCGCCTGCTGCTGCTCTGCTGGGTACATCTGGAATATCTAGATCTACAACATCTAGCGCATCCAGAATATTTGAACAAACATTGGACCTCAAGCCAGGCTGGACCAGGTCATCAGAACCAGCAGCTAGCACTCAGCTACCGGGTCAGAACAGAACCTTCCAGAACCAGTAGAGCCAGGCGAGGAACCAGAAACTGAAGAGACCAGTGGCGTTGACTCCAGAACCAGCAGACTGGAAGTTCTGAACACTTCAGTCGGAACCAGTGGGAACCATTTGGACCTCCTCAGTGTCCTGGAGACTGGTCGGTTCTGGTCGGTCATGGTGGTTCTGTCGATGCTCCTGGTTCTGAAGGTCCTCTTCCTGCTCTCTTCTCTGTGGTTCTGGTCCGGTTCCTCACTAAAGAACAGCTCCTGGTTCTGACGGGTCTACTCCAGTTTTATTGGTTTATTGATAACTCATTTGGTTCTGGTCCAGAACAGATGGACTGGGAAGCTGATGGTTCTGAGACAGAAGGAGGTCCAGTTCTGACCCGTTTGGGTCTGACTGTGTTCTGTTGTGTTCCAGTACTTCTGCAGCCTGCTGGTGATCTTCTGTGTGGAGCTGGCCTCTGCTGTTTGGACCTACGACGAGGTGAGGAACTGTCACATTTTCAGAACCACGGGTCAGCAGAACCCTACCAGAACCTGAGAACAATGGCTCTAGAGAGGCTTAGCATCAGAACTTTCTGCTCTGCTTTAATTGTTCTGGATAAAACCTGTAAGGTGAAACTTTCCCACCCAAACCAGGCTACCCTGAACAGAACCGAACCGGGGTGTAGAGCTGAGCAGCTGCTGGCCCAGAACCAGAGGCTCCGGGCCGACCTGGTTCTAAGAATAGCCAGAAATGTGAGACATGTCCGGCCCGCTGCTCTCAGATCAGCTTCCAGTCCCTCCTCCCGTCTCTCTCTAAAAAAAAGTGGTAGCCACAGAAAAATTCAAGATGGCCGCCATGGTTGTAAAGGAAATTTTACATTTGACAGCATTTATCACAGATTAATACTTTTGGTATCAAATCATACATAATTAGACCCACATTCCATAATGGAAATTCATTTTTGTCACTAAAATTGACAATTACATGAATGTTTGGTGCCAACATATTTTGAACCTTTTAAAATTTTCTTGATCTTGATTCCTTTTTCTGGTAAACATTTTTTAAAATGGCCGCCATGGTTGTCATTACATTGCCAGCAGTTATCGCCAGTGGTGGCACACCTAACTGAAAAGTTAGACTCACTAACCAAAAAATCATAGCTACACTAATGCCAAGCATAAAAATGTCAGCAGAAGCTAAAGCTAAACCACTAAACACATACAAAATACCGGAAGCTAAAGTGGTAAATGAGATAATGATTGAAATACTAACATCTGCTTGAGCAGGAGGAGACACCAGGTTAGCCTCAGCTAGCGGTTCCTTCAGCTGATGATAAAAACATGCAGACAGAGCAGGACGGCCGAGGCCACGATTACTGACAAACGTGTGTGTGCATGTGTGTGTGCGCAGCCCCCAGTCCAGCGAGCCGATATGATAAGCCTGAAGTCCCGGATGCCCGACTACAGCTTGCAGCGCTACCAGTGGCTCACACACACCTGGGACAGCTTCCAGACACAGGTAACACACACACAGAGGGAGCTGCTGTGGTCATGTGACCTGTGCGCTTACAGGTGTGTGTGTGTGTGTGCGTGTGTGTGTGTTGTGACCACAGTTTCAGTGCTGTGGGGTGATCTACTTCACCGACTGGCTGGAGATGACAGAGATGGAGTTTCCTCCTGACTCCTGCTGCACCAATCAGTTCCCCGGCTGCGCTGGCCACGCCCACCAGCATGACCTCAGTGACCTGCACCAGGAAGTGAGCCTCACCGCCTCTGATTGGCCAGGACAGCTCCGGCCTCTCAGCCAATCACAGCCTCCTGTTTGTGTTTCAGGGCTGCGGTCCGAAGGTCTACCGCTTCATCAGGGGAACCAAACCGCTCCAGGTTCTGCGTTTCTTGGGGGTTTCTATCGGCGTGGCACAGATCCTGGCCATGGCGCTCACCCTCACGTTGCTCTGGGCGCTGTACTATGGCCGCCACCATCAGCAGCCAGGCACATACGGAACCCCTGGGCCGCCTGGAGAGTCCGGTTCAGTTGTAGCCACCAACGGAACCAGCATTGGCGACAGGGTCGGACCCGGAGACCAAAGAGCTGCGGAGGCCGGGCTGGAGGACCTGGAGGCGCCAGGTGCCACATGGAAAGGGTTATACTGACTCCACCGTACAGAACCACAGAATCTGGAATAATCTGGGAGCCAGGAACCAGGATGTAGCCAGAGCTGGAGGCAGCTTGGTGCTCTTGGAGACGGTCTACTGCCATTGGGCCATTTGGCTCCATTAGACCAGTGGAGCTCCATTGGTCTACTGGTCTACCGGTCCAGAAAACCACAGAGGAGTCAGACCTGACGAGGCTCTGTGTCAGGATGTTTGCTGTTGCTGCTGCAACCAATTTGTCAGGATGAACGGACCAGAACCCGACCCAGAAACTCCTTGGCGCTGCTCAGACTGGATGGTACCGAGACGGAAAAGTCCCCATCAGCTGAGGATGAGTGTCCAGAGGACCAGCAGCAACCTTTGAACCCGTCATCTATAAAGGTCATTTCAGGAACTGAACTGTTGCTTCACTCTCTAATGGACACCTGGACCTGTTGGTGTTGCCTGTAGCAAACCTGAGGCTGCTGCAGTCGGTCGGTTCCGTGAAACCTGCTGGACTGTTGACCTGCTGGACGACGGTTGGTGGTTGGGTCAGAATGATGGAGGCCAGGAGAAGTGATAATAATGGTCTTTATTGAACAGATAAATAATCACTCCTGTTTGCTCCACACATGCATGGCTTTAAGAAAATATCCTGTGGAACGGAAAGCTTCACACGTTCACCAGAAACTACGAGCAGACCTTTTACAACCAGAGAGTTGGACTGACTCCATCCGGCCAAACCAGAACCACAGGAGCAGGATGAAGGCTGGATCATCATCATCATCATCATCACTTCCTGCTCCAAAACCAGGAAGTGATGCGGGGAGGTTCCATCCTCAGCCTGGTCATCATCAGAAGGAGGCGTCCAGTTAAGAGTTGCTCAGGTTTTAAAGACCTTTATGAATCTCATAAAAACATTAATAATATGAACAGAAATATTCCAGCCTGTTGCCTCACTGGATCGCAGCATCCAGGCAGGAAGTGATGAAGGAGAACTAGCTGCTAACAGCTGCTGTGCTCTAAACTAGCGGCTAACAGGCCGTTTCCACTAAATTTCTTAAAGTGATTTCATTCAGTTTTATTCTAATAAACAACGAAGGACAATAATCCTCTCGGCCCTTTTCCTCCCAGACATGCTGTGGTAGAGCATGCTGTAAATCTGAGCGCTAGCTCAGGAGACTCAACATGACTGTTAACATGCATAGGCAGAAAGATTAAATAATAATAAAGATATCACAGCAAATCGATTTCTCTGCTAAGCACCACAAACAGCCCATCATGTCGTCTCACACAGGAACCAAATTTACCAGCAGATAAAACCTGGGTGGCAGCAGTCGGCTGCTTGGTCAGCTCATTCACAATCATCTGAAGGAAACCCGGCTGTATCCTGGCTCTAGTTCTCCTCCGGTACCCTCTCGTTATGCTGCCTCCTGATGGTGAGCTGGCTGAAGTTTTCAGCTATTTCTGTTTTCGGTCTTTAAAAGCGGCTCACTACTTGCTCTTTGTTCTTTGGTTAAGAACACAAACTACTGGAAGAAGTAGTTCCCGGGGCAGAGGGCTGGAGATGTTTTCAGTGGTGAACAAGATGTTTGATTATTTTGGGGTTCCTTAGGCTAACGTTGGGTCATGACCCTAAGTGGGATATCCCAGTAAAATCACTGGAAACCCTGAGTGGCTCAATAATATGGCCTCCAACCCAGTAGAACCAGTGGAACCAGCAGGTCTGCAGGCTCCGGTTGGTTTGTTGGTGTGGTCTCCAGTGTTTGTGCTGAAGATTCCCCAGACTCCTGTGGATGAGGCTGGACCTGGAATGCAGCGTAATTACAGCAGTGTTTGTGTTTCAGTGGAAGATGTTTCTCTCTGGGACGTCCTCCTGCCGTCAGCCCCTTGGCCGGCTGGACTCTAGAGAGCAGAGACCCGGACGATGTTGGCCTGGCAGTGGTCGGGAGAACCGGAGGTCCGGTCTCCGACTGGAGTGGTGTTAGGTGTGGGAATGCTGACAACAGACGGGAAAAGGTACGGCGGCTCACAGTTCAGAGGGAGCGTCTCTTCATACTTGGCGTTCAGACTGGATCGACTGGGACAAGAAGACAAACAGGAGAAGGTTCTGGAGTTAACATCAGGAGTCAATATTTGGTCATTTAGATTTTGCTTCACAATAAATGATTTGTGAGTATTGTGGTTCTCCTGTGAAGTTTCAGTCAGTCAGTATTACACCCCTGCCTCTCAGTTGTCCGTTAGGGTGACGGGTCAGGGGCTCAGACAGGTAAAACAGTTCAGGTGTCCATTAGGTCTGATTGTTCAGGTTGCAGATCTTTCATCAGTCGTCACCTCATGGCTGAAACTGAAACACCAGGAGCTGGTTCCCAGTCCTCCCACAGACATACATACTCTGGATTCCTGCCGTCTGACTCTGCATGGGAATGCTCCGTCACATGACTGCAGCACGTGACCAGCTGCTGCCATGTGTTTGCAGGGAAAAGACCAGAACTGCCTCTCTGTGGCTCAGCAGTTGAAAAGTTGATCTCTGAATCAATCTATGATGTGGGACCTTCACAGCTGCTGAAGTCTCCACAGATATGGTGGATCTAAAAGCTCCTCAATATCTCAGAGATGCTGATTCTTTCAGAGCAGCAGTCTCAAACTCCAGTCCCAAAGGGCCAGTGTCATGCAACTTTTTGATGATCTAAACCCAAATAAAAACCCCAGAACCTGTTTTAGAATCTCTAGAACCTGCTACTCCTCATCCATCATCCAGACATAACCCAAGCTGTGACCTTTCATGATCTTCTGAAGGTTCCTGATGCTCAGCAGCCTGAATATCAGGAACCTCCATGAGGATAAGGAACCATGACCACCTTGATGGATCTGCACCAACCTGTTGGTGATTGGCCGCTCCCTGATCTGGATGGTGCTCAGCTCCTGGATGCTGCCCTGCAGACTCAGAGACATGTTGGAGTTGGGGATGTTGAAGGTTTTCCTTATCTTGTGGCCACAGCAGGAGAACCCATGAGGTGAGGATGAGGAGATGGAGGAAGATGAAGACAGCTGCTTTACCGGACTTAGGTCCCGGAAGCTCAACTCTAGCAACTTCTCGTCCACAAACTTGTGGTTCTGAGGAGCAAAGGGGAGGTGAGAAGATCATGGGCTGACTTCAGGGGCAGGTTCTCTCTGACCTCAGGTTCTCACCGTGGTTTTCTCCAGGCAGTTGAGCA
The DNA here is from genome assembly GCA_903066825.1 of Alfaro cultratus. Taxonomy (NCBI): domain Eukaryota; kingdom Metazoa; phylum Chordata; class Actinopteri; order Cyprinodontiformes; family Poeciliidae; genus Alfaro; species Alfaro cultratus. The sequence continues at coordinate 14,709 of CAEFZX010020352.1, forward strand.
GGTGGTGATGTTGCAGCTCAAAGCTGGGGTTGATCTTACACACCAGTGCCTGGCCTGCTTCTTTGGATGCCTGTAGGACACAAAGATTGCCATTATCTGAGCCACCATGCTGTAGTGGACACACCCAGACTGGACCAGCATCAGTGCATTCAGAGGATCCCAGCTGTTAACCCCCAGCAGCAGGTTTCAGACTGAATGTGACCCAGAGGGACAGAGACAGGATATCCGACCTGAAGCTGCTGCTCAAAGCTTCGTCTCAGACAGAAGGTTCAGAAAACTGATCGTGAGGATCTTACAGGTGGAAGGAAACACCTGATGTTTGCAGAAGAACCTTCATTGACCAATAGCCAGAGCTGCTGCTTCTGCTGCAGAGCCTCGCCTGGAGGAGTGTGGCTGGGACAGAGATGTGCTACAACACCACACTAGCTAATTGGCTCCTTGCCTGTCCTCTGGGTCACAATGGACCTTACCAGAGGGGCCGTTTCATTGGCTGATGCCCATTCTACGTCATAGCACGGCTACCACGTGCGTGGCCGTCTCACAAACACAAGCTAATGTACATGCATTAGTAAACACATGCTAATGTAGTGCCAGACTACATTGTGGACTAGCAGACCGGCAGAAAGTTTTCACATCAACAATGGAATAATAATGGTTCTCCATTGCCAGTGGAGAATCTGTACTGGTTAAAATGCGCAACATTGTAAACAGAGTCAGAAATTTTAGCTAAGAGGATGACGGTATATTTTCTATAGTTAACTAAGGTTAGAAAAAGCA
>CAEFZX010020356.1:0-16902 GCA_903066825.1 Alfaro cultratus
TAGTGCCTGTCATTTCTGTTGACTTAAAGCAGGTTTTTTTGTGTTTCTTTTTAACAGTCAGATTACACAAATCACAAACTTTGTTCTGGTCCGAGGTTATCTACAGAGTGTGTCTTGAATTCACAACAATTCTGTCAATGTCTGACTTAATTAAATAGTTTATTATTTTAAGCCGAATCTCATGTAATATTAATATTGCTCACAGTTTTCGTAACTCAAACGAGGATTTGACTAACTTCACAAACTGTGTTTTACATAGTATGTGGCCATTTTAAAATGAATCCAGCTCGGCGTAATTTAAGCGCCGAACTGAACGTCATCTTCAGCGTCGTGGTGGCTCGTATATTTAGAAGATAATTGGTCATCTCGTCCCGTATTTCTCTCGGTTGCTAACCGACCATAAATAAGCTAACTGCTCAAGTCACGGTATCCTCCTATCAAGGTAAATTTTCCAGATCATCCACACAGATCCATATCACCTCATTTCTTTACGTTTTCTTACCTGTCACACACCTTGTACTCACTGGAGAATTAAAAGCTCATATACTCAAAGAGGAAAAAGAGCCTAGAGGACGGTTTTCGGATTTCCCTCTTCAGCGTCACTTCTTCTTCTTCTCGTGCTAATCTTGTTGTGGTTGAAAAAGCGAATAGCGCCATCAACTGTTATGGAGCCGCGACAACGGAATCAACCCCCCCCAAAAAATATGTGAACTATATTCATATCAGTCTAAGTAAATGGGGAATACAAAAAATATATTAGCATACAGTATTTGGAACTTATTCATTGAGTATCAACAAGTGGATGTTCACTCTTCTAGATTTCTCAAATAGTCAATAAAAATATTGTCATGCTATGTTGAAAGAGCATTTTCAAACTGTTTTTTATTTATTGTTAATCCATTTAATGTTTATCTTAGTTTGATGAATACACATTGCATCATAACACATATGTATTTGGCCAATAATGCCATTACTTTTCAATCAGACATCAAAAAGGAAAATTATGTATTTCCTAAATAATTTGTTGTGTTTACATTTTTTCAGATTTAATTTTTGTGTTTATGCAATCACACTGTAAGTTATCAATTTTTTTATTTAATTAGTCTCTCTCTACAGTGTGTTATTTATTTGTTTTATTATATTTTCATTTACTTTTCTGATCATCCCATTGAACAAAACAAATCTAATCTTTGCAATTAGCTGCTATGTTTTTTTTCTTCTGGTGACATTTCCATTTAATGTGCTTTGTTCCTCCTTTGTACAACACCCAAGCTGAAAATGTAGTACTCCTTCCAATTCTCTTCATTTCTCAATTTTCCTTCAAATTCTATAGAATGATGAGTCTTTTTTTCACATTTTCTATTGCTTTTTCCTTGTCAATAGGTCTAAGTTCAAACATTCAATTTGAAAAAGTATTGATATAATAATTTATTTGGACACTGATGTGGGATTTTCTAAGCAGTACATACCACAATTATTTTCTCACAAAATTATTTCAGGAAAGGTTTATCTTTTATTCTTTAGAGTTACAAATATGATTTATTGTCTGATTCATTTCTTTTGCAAATATCTGCAATAATTATAAGCTACCTTTGAAACAGTCTATATTGGCAAGAAACAAAGTAATTAAAGAAAACAAATCTGGAGGAGAATATTTCTGATGCCAAAACTGCTTAATCTTCTTGTGTTTACATCATATAAGAGGGTGAAGATTGCAGCTTGATCAGAAATTTGGGTCTCAGTGCCCGGTCACTTTATCCATTTAAATGGCACACAATGAAAACCTTGTATCTTAATCCTGAGTGCAGCAGTCACGGAGGCAGAGTGAATTAAACACTGTCTCAGTTTAATGCCGTGGCGTAAATAGCCTGAAAGGTTATGTTTCTGTGTTGCGTGTCTTCCATCCTGACGTCAGTGAAGCCAGAGTCTCTCAAAGCTGCCATGTAGGCCTCAGGGCGCCAGTTCTCCCCTGGCATCACTCGCTTAGCTGCTAAAACAGCTACATGGGAATGCCTCAGTGTTGTGACAATAAGTCCTCCTAGGGTCAAAATGTATTTAAAAAAAGCTGTGTTTAAGTTTGACCTTTCTTATATACCTCAAGAACATAGTGTGTCTTACCTGGTTTCATTACACGGTGGATTTCTAAGGCTGCTTTCCTGAGGTCGGGCCAAAAGTAGTAGCAGTTGCAGTGAAAAACTTTATCCACACTGTTGTCCTTCAGAGGCATTGCTGAGACATCGCAGTGATGGAGGCTCACTTTGCCACTTTCTATAAATTCCTTCACTCGTTCTTTGGCCATCTGTCATGGCAGAATATAAAACAATTTGAAGTTTCAAAAGGAAAATTTTACCACTCTTTCCACATGTCTAAAATCTTTTTGCCATTAATTAGTATTAAATGCAGGGATTGTTGTTTTTCAGACATTTTCTTCATTAAAATTTGGAAGAAATACAGATCTATGTAATATGAAAACATCTCACCTGATGCATGTAGTCAGAGTAATCCACTCCTATCATGTGACCTGTAGGCGCAGTGAGGAGTTTGGCTGCTAACTCCAGACCCAGACCTGGGCCATGACCAAGCTCCAGCACCGTGTCCCCTGGTTGGATCCCACACAGCTGAACAGCACGCTCCTCAAGAACCTTGTTGCGTGTTTTGAACATCTTGCTGACCAACCATCCCCCCATAGATCGAGTTGGCCTGCCCAACTGGCTCCCCAATTTTGTAGCCCACATGCCTGGGGAAATTAGACTCCAGAGATTACACTTAGAATATATGTGGAGCCTTTTTAATGCAAACTGATGGTAACACAAACAAAGTAGAAAAAAAAATCATTGTCACCTTATTATGACCAATAATGAATGACAAATAACTTCTATAAACGACACAAAAAATATATTTCAACAATCATTAAATAATTTGAATTATTAAAATCCAAAGAGTTTTAATACAGTTTTCATTTTCAGATAAAAAGATTATTCAGCATTATTGAATAATCCTTAATAATGCTGAAATATTATCAGTCAGCACTTTTTCTTTTAAAGGATAATGAAAGTAATAATAAAAAATAAAAGTGAATATAATTTAACAGTACAAATTCACAATAGCTGCAATTCATTGAAAACTCACACATAAATCTGTCGAGTTCGCTTCCAAGATGCAATTTCTGTTCCTTTATCAAAAGTTGTTCCACTGCTTGTTTTCCAATGCAAACACCTCGTTGTGGGTTTTTGGTTGTACAAAAATACCTTAAAAGACCTGCAGGCAGATTTGTGTGAGAAAAACCTGTGCTGGAGCTTAAGAAAAACTTAGGCTCCAGCACTGTGTGTTGCTATTTCAGTACAGTATTAGGATACTATATAAAAATCCTATTAAATGTTCAAAATGAGCTAAAACAATATTAGGCACTTTATCACATAAAGTGTTAGAATTGTGTATTCATGAACCTGTTACATTAGTTACATTAAGTAAATGTGTTTTGTAATAAATGTGTTGGGGTTTTTTCTGATGTGGGCCCCACTTTATTCACAACAATAGCTAACTGGGATCCTAATAAACAAAATTTTTGCTGATTGTTATTTTTTTTTACTCTTTCTTCAGTGACTTCTTACTTTTACTTGAGTGGAAAATATGTTGAAGTGCCATGGTGAAATAAATCTGTTGAACTCAGTTTTTGGGTTGTCTACAACCTTTGTTTACTTCTATCTGAAAAGAGAACTTTGGACCACTGAATAGCCCAGTTTTTTTTTTTTTTTTCTCCTTCGTCCAGGTTAAATGCCTCTTGTTCTTACTTTCGATTAAAAAAACAAAAAAAAAACAGAGTAACTTAGTTGGATGGATGATGTTGCAGCTAGTTACTCCTAAAAAGACTTGATTTTCTGACTTTTTTGCTCTCCATCTTTAAAGGGATTGTCTTGAGCGGTGTTCCGTAGAGCCCCTTCAAGTTTATTATTTATTTATTTTTTTAAATTTCCCTCAATTTAAAAAAATAAATTGAGGGAATTTATTTTTTGCCATGTAAGAGCAACATGGCGGCTGTCGTTTTAAGGCTATGTTTAATCCAGCCCGTCCCTCTCGCTTTGCCTTAATGTATCACTTACTTTCTCTTGCAGAGAAACTCTCTCCGGCTCCAGTGTTTGAGTTCTTCCTGTATCAGAAGAGGAGGAGCGAAAGGACGAGCTCCTATTCGTGTTTGGTCGACGCAAGCGCGTCTCCTTTCTCTTCCTTTTCACAGCCCCACTGCTGTATAGCCACCCTCGTCCTTCTGTTTTTGTCTTTACCCTTCATTTTACCAGGAAGTTCCTTGAGCTGGAATCGTTTGCTTTCTTTCGATGGAGAAATGGCCTCGGGGCACAGAGACAGTTTACAAAATCAAATGGTTTAAAGGTTACACACAATTACATGTTTTCTTTCAGTCCATTCCACTGAAGTTGATTTTATTAATAAATACGCAAAAGTACGGGGGGAAACCCTTTCCATGTAATATCTAGCAAGTTATTTCTTCCATAACCGCCCTGTGGAGCTGCTGTCAGGTTTTTGTTTTTTTTCTTTCTTTTTTTTTTTGGAAAGGTGCGCGATGCCTTCCACCAATGAACTTGTTTTGCACACACCCCCTACGGGGATTAGGTTTCTTTCGTTTTCATTTCCCGGAAGGGTCGAATGTGAAAATAGTGCAGTTTGTTTTATTTGTTCATCGACAACATTCCGTGTTTTCTTTTTTAAAAATGGAGTTTGGAAAGGTGTGACGTAATTATTATTTTTTTTTAGTTACTGGAGGGGTCAGTTTAGGAGGAAAAATAGTCCCGTTTTTCTGGTGCAAACTAAAACATAAGGGACATTTACATGGCGAGCGTCTCCCCGTCACCTTTGATCAAGGTAAGTAAAAGTCTCTGGGGCTAAACTTCCAACAATCTAGGTCATTCTCCTAAACTTCAATCAGTCTTAATGTTTTATTAAACAGACATAGTCAATCTTGAACAGAAGCCAGTTTAAGTTTTATTACCTTTACATTGTTTTTTTCTGCACTACTCTTCTGTGTTTTCCAATATCGTGTGTATGTTCTTAGCAAGAAACCAGTCCTTCAGCCATAATGCATGGGCAGGAGGTCAACCTTCATCCAACTGTACATCACCCTCCCTCAAATCAACCTCCTTTGCTCAGTCCTCACACTCAGGAGGATCTGTGGCATCTACCTGGAAGACTGAGTGAGACCTATTTTTGACCATCTTAAATAAAATTAATACATGTGTTCATTTCTGCCCGTAAACAGTTTCGCTCCACCTGTTAAAGTCAGTCTTTTCTTATTAGGAATAAATCCATCTCTGTGGAATAAGGAGGATGTTGCCCACTGGCTCCACTGGGCTCAGAAGGAGTACTCATTACGCCGACCAGAAAAGGGACATTTTGAGATGAATGGCAGGGCCCTTTGCCTGCTGACAAAAGAAGACTTTAGACGCCGCTGTCCGAGCTCAGGTACATTTTAATCTCTTTTTTCATTATATGTAAAAAATATATATTTCTTTTAATAATCTATGGTGGTTTTCCTCAAGGTGACGTTCTTTACGAGATCCTTCAATGTGTAAAGCAACAAAGGAGGAGTGTTGTTTGCCAGTCCCCTAATGTTTCTGCTCCGGTGACGAGTGGACACATTCAGGCTCCGGTCAGCAGCCAGATACCTTCTCACTCTGTCCAAGAGCCACAGTCTCCCATTCCCAGTGGGAGCCCAGGTCAGAACATGGACTTAAGTCTCTTTTCGTTTTAGCCACTCTAGAAATGTCTTTTGATCTTTTTTTACTAAGTGTATTGCACTTAGTAAGTAACATTTAGTAACATTTTCAAATCAAAACCTGCGTAGTGACTTGTAAAATTTTGTACCCCTCTTTAGACTTTTTCACAATTTTTTACGTTGCAACCACAAACTTCAGTGTGTTTCATCTGGGCTTCATGTGATGGACCAACACAACGTAGTGCAGAATTTTCAAACTCAAATAGTTACATATCCAAAACGCCATGTGTATTCATTAAGAAAACTAATGCTAACACTCCATCTTTACTTTGAAACATGGAGGTAGCACAATAATGCCGGGCGCTTCTTTTTGGCAGGAACACACAAGTTGATTTGAGCTGATGCAAACATGTAAGAAGATAAACACAGAACCACGTGGGGACAAATTCTATTAAAGGTAGCAAAAAAATAGATTATATGGTCACTGGTCATATTCAGTAAGGACAACAACCCTAAACATAAAGCAAGAGATCCAAGGTAATGGGTTTGAATGACCAAGTGAAAGCTCAGACATATGTTCAACTGGCGAGGCCATTGTTGTTTACAGATGCTCTTCATCCAATATTAGTTGGAACTATTTTGTAAAGAAGAATGGGCAAGAATTTTAGCTGGATGTGCAAAGCTGGGAGAGACATAATATTCACTAAAAATGGTAGTGAATATAAATGCACATCACACTTATTAGATACTTATTTGTAAAAAAAAAAAAAAAAAAAAAGTTGAAATGCCATGTTTCACCTTTCTTTTCCTCCAAACATATGCACTATTTTGCATAAGTTTGCTAGCCAATAAAATCCTTTTTTGGTTCATAGTATGGTGAAATTTGAAAAGGCTTGTTGCTTATGCAAAGTTTTCCAAAGCACTGTAAAGCTAAATTTGTTCTCCCTTATCAGGAGTAATCTGTTCATCTTAGAATTTCTTCAGCTGCATTTTGGCAAGTGCAGACAAGAAAAACTAAATCCAAATTACAGCATATAAAAAAAGCGTCTTAAGGAGCATTAGGGTGGCATTTTCCAAACAACAATTTTAGAATTAAGGAGATCCAGCTGTATGATCACACCATACTAAAGTCAGATCAAAATCCGGAAAAGAAACTTAGTAGAAAATTATGCAACATGTATAAAAAAAGAATGCTATGAAGCATTTGCAGAAAGTTGTGAAACCAAGTATATATTCTTGTAGAAAGAAAAACAAGTACTATAAATTCAGTGTGCTCAAATTCAATATTTGTTTTTGGTTTGGTGCATACCAAATCACTTGTTTATTCTAGAGAGCGTGTTGGCTAAGAGACTTTCTGATCAACATGTCTCAACACACTGAAGCTAATGTTCATGCTCTTTCTTGCTGCATTTGTGAAGAGTCAAATCAAATTGCCTTATCTCTGTAACTTACCCATCCCGAACCATCACGAGTATCAAGAACCCTTTTTGACTTTCGTTTAATGCTTTTTCCTTCAGCAAGTTATTGACGCAGGTGTTGCAAAATGCCTCCAAATAATGTTACGTTACTGTTTTTAATTGTAGTATAGCAGTGAATTTATTTATTTATTACAACTGTTTCGACCATTTTGTTCAAAAAGAAAAGTGTTAACTCAAATACCAGTAACTTATTAGCTGCCTAATTGATAAAACTGAACATGAGTGCAGTTGAGCCACATGCATTCCTGTTCCTTGACCCAACTACAACGGGGTGATTTCCATTCTAGGAAGGCGGATGTGTGCTAGTGGGAGGTAGCTGCATGGATAGTGGTATAATCTCGCAAATCCATTGTCTTCCTCTTTGTTTTGGCTTTATTCGATGCCTTACCGAGCCCCATGTAAACCGATGAGAAAATATATTTTTAGGTTAAACTTTAAACTGATGTCTGATAACTCCTGTTTATGTAAAATTTTGAAGTTCTTACAAGACATTGGTTTTACTTTCTGTTTAGCTTTTCACATTTCCTCATATTTCACCCTGACAGTTTTCCTTGCAGCCACTGCTGCAGCGCCTGCAGCTGTTGTAGCTACTGTGAGCAATCAACCTGAGCCCATTTCTCCTCTCAGAGAGCGCCCGCCTGTTTTTTACCCTTACTCTGCTCCACTCGCTCATAACAGTGAGTATTAAAAAAACTACTATTCCAAAAATACTTGAATTCTCTGTCCTGCTCTATTGACCAAGATGTTTTATTTGTTTTATCTCTTTACTTTGCCTCTCTCATAGTTGGTTCAGCAGCTGTGTCTGCTTTACCTCCAAACCAAATTCAATCACTTCCTCTGAAAGAAAGCGTGATACAGGAGCCTCTCAACCTATCCAGCCGAGAGAGGCCAAGGAGCCCACTGCACAAAGCCAATGGACGCATACCAGGTACTGTCAACTTGGTTTGAAGAGCTGAATAATGATCTTAAGTTGTTTATGTGGCCTCCAAACTTATTGGATCTCAATCTATCAATCATACATAGGACATGGCGAATAATAAAGTCTGATCCATTCAGGGATCCAGTTAGACTTATGACCTAAATATATATCTTTTGTGTTCTGGGGATATCTACAATGGGTGAAAGAAGCTTAAACAGACATAATTTGTGTTTGTCCAGAATGCAGACTGTTGTGGGACTACGTATATCAGTTGCTGTGTGACGATCGTTACCAAGACTACATTCGGTGGGAAGATCCCGACACACATGTATTCAGGGTGGTTGACCCCAATGGACTGGCACGCCTCTGGGGAAACCACAAGGTGAGTCACCAGATCTTCAACTCAAGAGAAAATTGAACAGATTAAGGAATCTGGGCACACAGAACTGTCATATGAAGCAGTACAGTCTTTTTTTAGTGGCATTTTTACTCCATTGACAGAATCGAGACAACATGACCTATGAGAAAATGTCTCGGGCTCTGCGGCACTACTACAAGCTTAACATCATCCAAAAGGAGCGAGGACAAAAACTCCTGTTCAGGTCTCTGGTGATTTATCTTTTTTCACCATTATGCTATTTGCTCCTCTCAAAAACCTAGCAATATCAGGCTTACTGTTTTCCCATTGATTCCCCTCAGGTTTCTGAAACTCCCCCAAGACATCAGGAAACACCAAATGGACACATCTGGGTCCCCTGAACACACACCACCTCAGGATGTGGACTTTGCAGACAGCAGCACTTTGCAGGATCTCAGTGACGATCACTTTGAGGTTTCGCCTGACCGAGCTTCTCCACAGCCTCCCCCGACTGGTGCTCCAGTGGGATAGTGAAGAATAATATACAACTTTAAATATTCAGGCAGAACAAATAAATATATATCTTTGACAGTTTCGGTTTTGAAAATGATCAATGCTTGTACAGATTGACTTGAATATTCTAGATGTTTTCTGAGGTTGCTTTATGTGCTGTTCATCATTTTATGTGTGAATGAACACTAACATTCAGGTAAAAAGAAATATGGAAAAAATATCTTGATTCATCCATAAAATCAGTGTAGCACATATGTTTGTTAAACACAATCACAATATGATTTCTGGGTTTATTTTTCACAAACCATCCCAGTCTGGTATATAAGTGACAGCTGAAGCAGGGGCTAACTGTGATCAAAGAAAATTTTTGCTGGTTCTGTTGTTTTAATATTTTTTTTATAATGAAGAATTTGTTTTTGTGAGAGTTTTGGATGTTTGCTTTGCTTATAGAAATAAATGTTTTATATGACAGTCAAAATTTCTATTGCTGTTCATAAACACAGAAAATTACCAAAATACAGTGGGACTTCTATGTGATTATCTGAGTGAAGTTCTCCTATAGCTCCGATCAGAGAATGAATGATGTCCATTCTTCCTGTCAAGAACTGACATTTCTTGACAGGTTTGAAGTTCAGCCAAACTTTCTGCTTTAGATATTTTCAAAGCTTAGAATAATGGTTTCTAACCTACGGCTTTATGTAACTTCTCCACAACTTTATTTATGACCTGTCAAATGTTCTTAAACAAACGCTAGATGCTTTCATAGAAGTGGGTTTCAAAATTAAATTAAACACAGGTAAAGTGTTTCATAATGAGGTGACTTCTGAATGTTGCAGGTTGCACATGATTTTATACAGAGATAACCGAATAAAAGGTGTGCATGCCACACTTTAGATTTTTATTCATACCCTTTGCTTTTACCCTTTACAAATTGAAAACATTTTTTGGGGTATGGATACTTTTGGAGGGCATCATACCATGCAGCATTGTTTGGTAAAATAAAAATAACTAAATTCTTTCTTTGCAGATGGGAAGGAGATCTCCCTTTACACTCTGTTGTTTAGCAGTGTGCCAAACTTGTACCTGCAGGGGACGCTGTGGAAGTGCTTTGGTTAAGCTGTTACCTGGCTGTTTGCTTTCTCTCTTTTTTTGGTTTGTGTGTGTTTTGTGAAAATTGAAAGTTGTGCTAATGGTCTTTAAATCCCCTCAAAGCAAAGAAAAAATCTGTTTGAATTTGGTTTGAAAAGAATTAGGAAATTAAGGAAAATCTAAATGAAATAAATACCACAGACATTACATGTATTTTTGGGTGTGTTTTGCGGAAATAAACTATTGTAGATATCTTTTAAATTCTCTGGTGTACATCAGTCATAAGCCTATAATTTCTATGTAACAACATAATAAAGAACGGAAAGTGCCTTCTGACTTGAACAAAAAGGCCTTGAAACTGCCAAATCACATGGCCGTGACCAATACGATGTGTCCAATCGGGATGTATTTAAAAACTGCCTGACTAGTCCTCAAATACCTTTGGCTGAATGCTTCATAAATGCCTGTTCCAGCTTGGCATTTTTCATTTGCTGTTGACTCTCTAATGCTGATTAGATTAATGCTGATAAATAATTATTAGGTTGTTGACACTTTTCAGGATGCCCCACAGTATCTCCAGCTCTCACTTTTGTGAGGTTCCTTATGATATTTCCTTCTCAGGGTCTGGATTCCTGGCTACCTATCAGCTCGGGGTTGTTCTGTGCTTCCTGAAGTACACACCCTGGATCCTGAAATCGGCTCCCCACATCCTCGGTGCATCTGCCGGATCTGTGGTAGCAGCGGCAGTTGTCTGTGAAATTAACCCAGGTATGTGAACTTGTTGATTGTTCGAAATTTACTTTGCTATTTGGGACTATGACTTTAACATCAGTGTTCTTTCATGTCACAGCTGCCATTCGGGATGAGATCATTCTGTTTGTCAAACAGGTGATGGCTGCCCCACTTGGACCACTGAACCCTTCCTTCAATGTTTTCAAGTGGTTGGAAAGTGTTTTGCGCAAGCACCTTCCTTCGGATGCACACCATTTTGCAAGTGGTCGCCTTGGTGTTGCTGTGACACGATTGTCAGATGGGAAGCACCTAATCATGTCAGAATTTCAGTCCAAAGAAGATGTAGTGAAAGTAAGTTTGTGCTCATGCAAAATATATATATATTTTCTCAAATAATAATATATTATTAACATTAACAATAATAGTGGTATACCGCATTCTATTTAATGGTTTATTGTGGAAACTTGCGTTACAGTGCATGTATTGCAATCTCTCTTTATAACCTGTCTATGTAATGTGTCTCTTTATACACTGTATAAGAAGACACATAAGCTATCTACCAACATACCCTTATGTTTTAACTGTCTGATATTCAATCACACTATAAAAGTGATTTTTATGAAATCAAATGTTTCTTTTATCAGCTAATTCAGAATTGCCAAAATTATTTCAATTTGCTAGTACCGTAGTTAAAAAAAAGGGTGAGATTCTTTTTTCTATATTTATTTTTTTAGAAAAACTTCTCATTATTCTTTTCAAAGTCAGAACTTAATCCTTTTTGTGGTTCCTATGGCAACAAAATATTTAGGCTTGTTCATGTCTGAATGTCTGATGCCTGAAGATGTTGATCTTTGAACCTCCCTTCTTTGTAGATTTGGCACCAAAACAAATGATGATGTAAAACTTTCTCCACTGTGGACAGTTTCACAAAAGCAACATTTTTGAGCTGAGCTTAATATCAAGTTATATCGTTATTCTTTCATCAAAATAGTACCTGGAATATTGCTTTGATTCTTTCATGCATGGTTGAGTACGAATCTGCTAAGAATGGCTGTAAACGGCCTAATGGATGATGTCTTAAGAGACTCAAATTTCTTCTAAGTTATGTATGTTATATACAGTACACACCATTTTTATAACAACTGAAAGTATCATAGTTACTTGATTGTGCAATAAAATAAAATACATAGCTTACTAGTTAATAGTTACTTGTTGTGTGTTGTCTCTAGGCTCTCCTGTGTAGCTGTTTTGTCCCTGGATATTGTGGCTTTCTGCCTCCGGCCTTCAACGGAGTGGTGAGCATTTCAGAGGAACTCAAACTAATTCCAGGAGTTTGCTTAGTCACAAGGTTTTTATGTTTCAACAGCGCTACATTGATGGTGGCTTGAGTGGATTCCAGCCCTTGCTCTCTGAGCCGTCCAGCCACACACTAACTGTATGCCCATTCTCTGGAGAAGCTGATATATGTCCAGCTGATCCTCCTTGTACGATGGACCTGGTGGGTCCTGGAACACTTATTAAGTTCAACATGGCTAACACCTTCAGAGTCATCAATGGTCTTTACCCTGTGACTTTAGAGGTAAGATGCTGTATTGGACTTTTTTCTTTTTTAGACAAAAGCTTTATTTTTTGCATTGCTAATGTGCTATGCAGTAGTCATAATGACTGACATTCAGAGAGTTCAATAGTCAGAAATCGTACTTGTCTCTGTTTTATTCCAATGAATTGCCAACAACTTTTTTCAATTACCCCACTGTAGCAAACAATAATATAATGCTGGGCAATAATCACATTATTCTAACATCCTAACACAACTGCAAATTTTTTTTTTATTTCCACAAGATCCACTATTTATACATAATTAAAATGCTTATACATTTCATTTCATTTCATAAGACTTAGGAAAATCTAATTAGGATTTTTTTTCTTCTTCTAAGTTATTATGTCGAAATAGTACCTATATATTTCAACTTAGTAACTTGGCTTAACTACATTATTGACTATTACTTTAATATAAAACACAAAATTGCCAAAAGTGTTACATTACTTACTAGTATTTATATTATTGACTGTCATTACAAAATTAGTTTTGACACCCCACTCTCTGCTCATTTAACAAGACTAAGATACACACACATTTTCACTTCTGGTTACCAGGTGAACTTTCCACAATGTCAGGATCTATTTGTGCCGAGCTAAAGTCCCTTGATTCAAAACAGTTCAAAACCCCTTATGTATATAAGCCTAGTAACTATGTTATACAAACATTCATTGTTTTTAAAAGAGATTTATCTTGGTTTTGGTCTTTGAAAACATATGCAACTACTGACAGATGGATTTCATATTGCCCTATAGTCACACTGTTTGTTTACCCTTGTAGGTTGTAGAGCAAGCCTTCAATTTTGGCTACAAAGATGCCATCAACTTCCTTCAGAGCAATGGTGAGTCAAGTTAAAAATGAAATGCTTTAAGTTTACAAAGAATTTAATTTCTGTATGAGAGAAAAGTCATTGATGTATTTATTTTCTATTTTAGATGTTGCTCTTGCTAAGACAGGGCATAGTGTATCCCACGGGTTCTCAAATTGTAACTCCACCAATCCAAAGACATCCAAAATAGAGGAGCAGAAGATGAAAGGAGGGGAACAAATCAACCTGAAAACATCTTTCAAAGAACAGAGATCCATGCAAATGTTCAGCTCCACCGTGCAAGAACCCAGTGAAGATCCTCTTCACCATTTTGACTTAATGAAGAATGGTAAGGTTGTCATTAAGCACAAACAATCATCTTTAGCAGCTAATTGACTAATGTTAAAATTTACTGAATTGTTTAGCCAAACAAGAGTTTTCTGTAATCCATAGGGTGGTAATCTAAAATCACAATCAGAGCATCTCTAAGAAAACACGCATTCTCAAAGTCAAAGCAATGAGTCATCCTGTTGACATCTGACATTACTAACCACGGCTTCACAAAGGCAGCTTTAGAGTACTGAGAGACATGGCTTTCAGTTCAAAGAAATACGAAAGTGGAAAACTGAATTTAATGCCAGTAATGTAACAATGAATTTTTTTCACATTATTAAGATGCATTTGGAGTGGGATTTGTTACATCTTTCGTCTTTAAAATTGAGATCAGTATACTGATTTATTCCATTGACTGTGTTCTTTTATCTTTCAGTTCTGATGGGGAATGTGACAACTTACCTGAGTATGTTTGGGTTACCAGTGATGATCTTCTCTCATCTGCTTCTACCTCTCATGGTGTCATTCTATGCTTTGCTCCAAAGTAGACAAGGGTAATTAATACACTTAAGGCAACACAAAATGTTTTTTTTAATCAAAACTGGTCTGATGTGAACGTAGAAATTACCCTTTGTTAAACAAGGAATTGTGGTACATGGTTATCTACCATATTTTTTGGGGAGCGTTCAGTTTCATAAGCCACCACCAGGGCTAATTAATGCAAGAGCTGATAAATAAAAATATAGATTAAAGGAACCCGTCAGGCTAAAGGATCTGAACTAGGATCACATCATGCTGTCAGGATCTGTGTTTTTCTGTGTTTATTTTCGAAGTTGTCTGTGTATTTATTTCAAGTTCTGTGTTCTCCGTGTTGTCCTGTCTCCCTTTGATTACTCCCAGGTGTGTCTCGTTCCTTGATTGCCTCCCTGTGTATTTAGTCCCACCTGTGTCCTGTGTTCCTCGTCGGGTTCTCGTCTGAGTTCGTCTGACCGTTACCGTCTCCACTCGTTTGCTGTGCGCTACCTGCTTTAAGCCCCTGTGTTCCGCTTCGCAGTGCTGCCACAGTTGTGGACTGTTTATTCCTGGTTTTCATCATTAAATTTCTCATTTTTCACTATACCTGGGTCTCCAGCCTCTACCTCACCGCCTTCACCAACACCGTTTTCATGACACATGCATGGACTTTTGGGTAAATATTCTATGGACTCAGGAGACAAAAGTGGAAGTTTTTGAAAGGTGTGCATGCATCCTTTGGCATAGAACGAACACATTCACTTAGTGATCTATGTTCACTAAGTGAACACAGATCAATGACACAGGGATTAATGTCTTTAAGCCTTTATATTTGTATATTCCAGCTTAATCATGCTGTCTTTGTCTGGTAAAACAATGAATGTGACTCCAAAGAGGAAACATTTGTTTTTACAGCACTGTATTTTTGAGTAAGCCAGATATATATGTTAACACAATTTAACCATAAGTATGTATTTTTTTTTCACTTAGACTGAAGATGCTGCTTAAAGACGTCCCTGAGTTTGTTGTTTGGAATTGTTATTCCATAGGACATTGTGGTCTTTTCACCGTGAACATTTTCATCTATAGCCTCAAGAAACTAATAAAAGACCGGTAAGATGTTCTTCACCTCAACCTGGAAATGTTGTTACATGCGTTGATATGGAGATATTGATTTTACCCTGAACACAAGCTTTCCTTTTAATTTTAGCAACTCAATTCTGACTTGATTTGACTGAAATTAACCGACTTTGTGTTTTAGGTTGACAAGGACTATCTTGCTGCTGCACTGGCTAAAGGTTTACACACAGCACGAAGCCATGTGAGAGGAGCAGGATTTATTACTTCCTGATGTACTTTTTGATTTCAAAAGAAATCAGCTGCAGGAACATTTGAAAAATGATGAGTCTCTATCTCAGGTTCATGGAACCACAGAAAAACATTGTATATCATTTGCACAATTAGCAGAAACATAAAGATAAATATTCTTTTGGGTAGGATGTTAGAGCTGTTTAGGTTTATCAACATAACCAATTCTTTCCGATTAGGCTTTAAAGAACAAATAATAATAATAATAATAATAAACAAATATTGTACTGAACTTCTGTTTTGTTTAAATCCTTCATTTACTAAAATTAAAGCCAGAATGACTTACAATATTATGTACTGATGTATTTTTCAGGTGTAAAGCCTGGGAGCCTTTACACCTGAAAACAACATTTAAGTTGTTTTAGATTAGTTGATTGAATTTAGTTATTAAAAATAAATCAATAAAACTCATCAGTCTCCTAATTTTCCTGTTTTCATATTTTTTTTGCACAGCATTTAGGATAAAAAAAATACAGCCAGCTTAAATTACGATATGATATATCGGCATTAACATTAGTATCAGCCGACGTTAGCTGTCTTTTATTTTCTTTTTTTTTTTCCATATCTATATCGGTCTTTTTTTGTTTGCATCCACTGTGGAGACTGTGAGCTTGATTCAGTAAAATTACAGTGTCTGTATAAAGTGTGCTACTATCCCAGGTTTATAGACGTAAAGAAATTACACCATGATAAACAATTTAAAAACTTTGTTGACATATGTGACATTTACCTTATTCAACTTGACTACAAACACAAATTTGCAAAAGAAAAAAATTGAAAACCATGTTGCACTACAGTAGTGTGAACACTTCTAGACAATTACAAGGTTGAGGCTTTTTTGACTTTTGGTGGTACATCAGCTAGAATCCCTTTTCATCCTCAGCTTTCTGACACACAACTGCAGGATTTCAGTCTAAACCTGCTGGTGTATTAAATAGTAAATGGTAAATGGCTTGTACTGTACTTGCATCGTGCTTTATGAAGTCCAGAGGCCCCCTAAGTGCTTCACACTACATTTAGTCTGTCTGTGGCTTTTGCACAGTGAGATTATTTTTTATCCCTTTTCATTGCTCTACAAAATATATATTATTACATTGTTTATACTTTTACCTAACAGATTAGCTTGTTTACCAGTTGCATTAAGCTAAGCTAATATTGGTAAGATTATAAGAAATTTGGGGCTATAGTCATGTGTCAGAAGCAGAAAGTAACTGAACACATTTCGGAGCACTTTTTTCAGTAACGAGTAATCTAACGCGTTGCTATTTCAAATCCAGTAATCAGATTAAAGTTACTTTTCAAAATCACTTTGCGTTACTGTGCGTTACTACCTTCTTTTGTTATTTAATTGTATTTCCTCCACGCGTCTTATCGAGTGACCGACGTCTTTATGCGACATTATCAGCAGCGACAGAAATGTAAACAATGGAGGGAGATGCGCATTTTGTTGGTGGAAAAACAGGAAC
>CAEFZX010020361.1:0-24110 GCA_903066825.1 Alfaro cultratus
ATATATATATTTTTTTTTTTTTTATTATTATTTTTTTTTTATTTATTTATTTTTTTTTGGCAAATCATTAAAGAACACAGCTCTGAATCTGATTTCAGATTATGCAGTGTGATAAAGGGCTATGTCATCTTTTTTGATGATAAAATTGCTCGTAGTTGTGTTATTTTTCAAGATATTGAACCCGCCTCTCCTCCTGGTGGTGAACAGAGATTACAGATAAAATGAGATGTAAAGTCTTAAAATTAAAACTTTTTTCCATACTATTTTTTTATTCCCTATCCTAATCCTTGGAAAATCATCAAATCATTTTCCAAACCTTTCCATACTTTTCAGGAATGCATAGAAACCTTGCAAAGAACATGTTAACTTCATATCTTTCTTTAAGTCCATACAGTTATAAACTAACATTTGTATATTTTAATATTTCTAATGGGACCTAAAATTCTCAGCAAATGTCAATAATCACAGAAAAAAATCTATAGATTAAATTCAGTCCAAGTAAAAACAACATTCTTTGTTTTTACTTGGACTATTTTTATAAGCCTGTGATGCCTGAGATCAGGTCACTGAGCCAAATGTTCACCTCAATAACATCATGAAAACAAAGAATCAACACCAATGTTTAATTACATGACACATCAGGTGCCTGAAAAAATAGGTTTTATTCCTTTTCCGTTAATGTTCCCACTCCACTTCATGGACAGCTTGTCGTGGTATCAAATCTTCAGGGGAATAGGAAAAATAACTTTTGGCAAAAATGCATCACAAGCAGATTCACATTATTACCTGGAGCCACACCTCCAGCCAGCTGGTGGAACAGAGCATGAATAATGCAGATTCAATGTAAACAACCTCCAAGATGTTTTGCTGGAGAAAAGCTGCACTCTCAGAATGATGGATTTGGGGAAAAAATAATGCCGGATTAGCACTGAAGCATGTATCTACTAAATGGTGATCTCATTACAGTTATTTAACAAAGAGGACTCCATAGACACAGTAAATCTGAGGCAGTGCAACAGAACAACTAGTGCTTACCTTCTGGATTAAGTACAACCACTTTGTTATTGCAGTTTTATCATGCAAATTCTTGGCGAACTTTAAAATGTCGCGAAACTGAAAATAATTTAAATAAACAAAATGTGTGAATTATGATGTACAGTAGTGCATTTACATCTACTGGATTAGAGTGAATTGACCAAGTATGTAACGTGTGATTCCATCAAGTGTTGGAACAAACTATACATGTTGCACACCAGTATAAACCACACATCTCAGAAACATCGAGAGAGTTTCTCGATGAGAGTTGATGAGAGTTTCCCTGAGTTGCTATTGGGTAAGTTGCACTCGCTTTGGTCTCTTTGTTGTGCTAGTTGTTGCTTCCAGCCATGTTGTCGCACACTATTGGAATATCTGGGAAGACAGATATGCCCACACCAGAAACAGCTGATCATTATTGTGAGGTAAATATTCGCTACATCAGAAGTTATTTGACAAATGTGTCATCTCTTTGTTTACACATTAACTCTCTTGGAGGCGAGATGTTTTTTTTTTGTTTTTTTTATTCAAATTTTTATTTAGGAGCAACATGAAGAAGAAAATGTGGCTCATCTGTTCACATAGTGTTACAAAATATTTTACAATTCTCCAGTATTAATGAAGATGTACATTTCCAACAGTTATTCAAAATATGGAATAGGTCAATGTTTCTGTTGGGATTCAAGAAAATGTGGACACAGTCTCTGTTTCTAATGAAGACAAAACCAAAACCCAGCTCTCAGTGAATGGATCAGCATGGGTTTCCACTAACCAGGAAGTTCCTCCTTCATCAGGCTAAAGTTGTCAGTCATCTCAACACACAAACACAAACACAGCTCTGTGTGCATGCTGAGTGAAAACACAACACTCGGAGATCTGCTTGCGATGCAAATAAACTAAACAGTTTTGGCAAAGTGTATGTTTAACTACAGTAGTCACCATGGAAACCCAGCAGGAGATTGCTTGGTCTGTTTGCTGGTTGTTCTAATTTTATGCTTAGACTACACTGATAAATTGTTGAAATTATTTGATAGAAAAAAAAAGCCAATGTTTCATTGTGGACAATATAAACATTGGAAATCTGAAAGACCTAAATGCAAACAGTGATGTCATTAATTCCTTCCACTGATTGATAAACCCAGAATTACATCACAGAGTGCAACTCTCCTTAAAAATATTTTTCCTAATGTAATGGGCAAAAGATAAAGAGTGTGGTCTTGGTAAGAGATGTGACCATTTACCTGTTTTTACAGTTTACAGTGTCTATTGCAGTAAAGGGGGCAATGCTTATATGAAAAAAAGACAAGAAATAGATCAATTAAAGAGAAGAAGATGTTTTCTTAAGATGACTTGAGAAAACAAAATTGGGATACAGTATATGTATATGATGTAAATAAGGCGTATGACATTTAGGATCACACTGCAAAGACTTTATGACAAAAATTGCAAATTGCCAATTTGTGCTGCTCTTTACCAAAGTTACTAACAAACCATGTATGACAAAAAAAGATAAAAAGAAAAACCTGCAGTAAGAAAAAAATATGGAAAATTAAAACAAAAAATCTGAAGAGAAAAATAAGAAATAGAAAAACAAGTTAGTACGGATTAAAAAAAGCATTAAATAGACTATTACAGTCAGTTATTTAGTAAAAATAGAAATAACATTAAGGTTCAGTAGTGTTTAATAAACACTGTGATAAAATATGATAAAAGACAAACATGTTTTCCAAAGTATTTTTTAAAGAAACCTCCAAAATTTCAAATAGAAAGAGAAAAGCAGATTAGTTCAATCATTTTTTTGCGAATGTCGATCCAAGCCTTGCAGCAAACATCCCCAAAACAAAAGTTGATGACAAAAATATTGAGAATAATTTCAACACTGTATTTATTTCCAAAATAGAAAGAGAAGAAATAATTTATACTGCTAAAGCCATACACATTGACTTACAATTTAGATATAGACATGATCAATAATTAATTTGGAAATTTGATGATGTTACTTTTTTTTCTTTATCATCTTTATATATAGATTTCCTGTTTTGTGTCTATGTGGATGGTTGATGATGCTTGGTTGCTTGTGTTGTAAATTGAGGTAAACGATATAAAACTGCTCCTTTTTATTCAGAACGTTTGTCTGTGATAACATGTGACAGGTTCATTTTAAACTGTAAGTAAATAAAATAAACAAATAAACTATAATTCCTCCTCAAAACACGTCAATGAGAAAAATAAAATAGCAAATCTAGAAAATGTCTTTTAGATTTGCTCTGTTACTATATTTGTTAAATCAGAAAGCATCAACTGCTGTTTCATTTTACTAGGTAGGCAGTCTATTGCATTTCCTGTTAAATGGTTTACCATCAGTGTTTAATATGAAAATGTAATACATTTCTTTCTCCGAATTAATCCGCGTGAGCTGATAGACAATACATAATATTTTCTAGTTTTATTAGGAGGAAGTCTGTCTTTGTGTGAGGACAAGGTGCCTTCAACGTTCCAGTGATATATTTCCTGTATTTCTTTGGGACAAATACTTCCTACCAGTAAATAAAGAGGCGGACTGAATTTAATAGTTTGGATTTTATGTCTTTTAATACTGTTGATTAGATGTTCTCTTTTCCTTCCACTGACCTTTGCTCCTGCCATCAGGCTGATTTAGCGAGGTGCATAGACAAGCACAGATGAGTCCCTATCAGGAGGAGTCACTTGCACCTGTTGGTGAATTATTTGGGCTCTAACACTTATTACCCATGTGACCCAGAGAAAATTGGATATAAATAAACCAGCGATAAATCTGACACAAAATATACGTTTCGGTGCACTTGGCATTTCAGGATTTGAGCTTCTACAGAAGCGGTAGCTGCTCTTTGCACCGTCATTATTTCCCCACTTCCAGACAGAGCCTGAGCCTGTTTGTCCCCTGCTGTACTTGACGATCCCAACACGGCTTCCTGTGCAGCTTAGTGGAGGGAAAATGCAGAAGTTTGCCCCTTCAGAACACCTTACAAATCAGCTGCAATTTACGGATTAAATCAATTTTTATTGCTGCGTTATTTCACATCAAACACTTTGTCATTTTGATGAGTTGAGTGCAAATCATGTAAATGACATTAATGGTGTAAATTCATCATTAAAAATGATGGATGAATCAACTCTCCATGCATTATTTATTCATAGAATCTTTCATTTTCACTTAGAGGCCGTAGTTGAGAGGCCACAGTCACCTTCTCGCCAATTTAGCGCCTGATAACTGCGGCTGAAGTTTTTGAGATAACTCACATTAGGGTGGAAACAAAAGAGAACTGCGCAGCACCGTAATTAGCTGCTGACAGCACCGACAGGTCGAGATGTCTCCTCACGTCATGTTTGTGTCTCCAAAGTGTCCAGCCATGAAATCGTAAATCACAAAATTAAAGATTTGAATGTGTGACCGTTTCACCGCCATAGTGCAGCACGTCTGTGTGGCGATAAACCACTTGAGAACCTGAGGCTGGCCCAATATTTTATCTCAGCACCATCACAGAAGGCAGGTGGAACTGATTGAAAAGAAATTATGAAAGAGGAGAAAAAAAAGAGGCACACAGCATCTGCAGAGCCTGGTTGAGGACATTGCAGAGAAGATTGAATACAGGTTATCAAATCTAGACCCAAAATAAATCTCTTTCATCAAGCCCTTCGCCTCATTCTTTTTCTGACGCTTTTTTTTGTTTTGTTTTTCTAAGCCACCTATATACTCTGTATAACCAGATCAGGCCTGTGATGAAGCGCTGACTCAGTCACGGCTATGGCTTTAAATCCAGAAGTGCAGAATTATCTCTCCCACTAAAACCCTGACATGAAAAACTAATTTAATTTTAAATGATGCTTATTGAATTTTTGAAGATACTGTTTTTAAGTCTGATATATTGTATCAATATAAATCAATCTTTGAAATAACAAATTATCATTAAACATTAAAATGTGTATTTTAATTATATGCTACCACTCATAATTAGCAATTTATTACCTGTAACAACTGCTGTGTAATTACACTGGAACATCATTTGTTTACACATAATTGTGAACCAATCATAAGCTGGATTTAACAGGATTCCAGCAGGAAGGCATCTTATTGTAGTTTGTTACAAAATGATGTAACTGAAATATTGCTAGACCTGCAAACATATGTCCAATGTTTTTTCTTGCAAAATGCTTAATCATCAGTGATAAAACCAAAATGTATATTAAGACTATTTAAAGCAATTCTTCCCTACTAAAAATGACAATACATTGATTTGATATTTAATAGTTTGGTCTAAAATGTTCCAGTTTTTCTGACGTTTTGGTCACCAGTATGAAGAGTGGATGCTAACATCCTCATTGAAACAGAAGTGATAAACTCTTTCATGTGTTGATTTAATATTTTTAATGACAACAAAGATACAAACTGAATGGGTTTAATGGAGAGCAGTAATTTTAATCTTTTAGAGCTATTTCTTCTTCTTTGCTGAGCAGACAGGCTATCTATCAGAGCAACGTTGCCCTCCATGAGGCTCAAGTAAAAACTCTTTAACTGAAGCAAGATTTTTTAATTCTTGGCTAGTTTTCAAAACCTGAGACCACACAGGCAAAGGCTGTCCTAGCCTGTTTGGGGCCTTGGACAAACAACCCCACCGGCGTTGTATGACAATGTTGCTGCCCTGGACAGTTGCCCATGTAACCCATGTCAGAAACTGCCACTGCACACAAGTATATTTATATGTAAATATACACTATTTTTTCACATTCAGCTGTCAGACAGAACATCTCACAAATCTCATGATTTCAGAGTAAGCAAACGAGGCCAACAAAGAAAAAGCAATAGCAGGAATTTGTGATCCACTAACATCCACCAGACCTTCTGATGTGCCATGACTGTTGTTTGTCTTCTGTATTTCCCTCTGTGGTTCCATCACTTGCTTTCTGATTGGATAGACCTCTTTGTGTTATAGTTTGTCCTCTGGGGACACCCTACATGCTAAAAGTATGAATATAGCTCTGTATTTGTTTGTAAAGTTCAAACATTTTGTACCTCTGTACTGCCTTCAGAAAAGGTTTGACTTATGCCTGGTTGACACACCAAGATTTCAAAATCTTTTGATGATGTTTTCAACTTGAGAGAATTTACACATTGTGATCAAAAAAGTCACACACAGCTATAGCAGGTTTGGCTGTATAGTGTGTGGTGAGGTGGGAAGTTTGTGGTTGCAGTTGGTTCTGCTTTCTTTTACATTGTTTGTTCACAGGAAATGCAACAGTTTTATTTTATTGACCATCCTCATGGTAAAATATTGTTTCAGATAAATTTGCATGACAAAAATCTGGCCAGTCTGTGTCAGACCTGCAGAGAGCACACGAACAGCACAACAGTTTGTGTCTTTAAAAATGACGAGATCAAATAAACGTATGTCGAACATACAACAGTTTGTCAAAAATAACTGAAGTTTGTGCAGTAGGTCCTTCAACAGATCTTTCCATAAGTAACCAAAATTGCTTCATAAACGTGGATTTTAATTCAAGATACCTGCCTCATGAAACCAGTGTCATGTGTACACCTGGCCCCAGCACATGTGAAGCAACATGGAGAAGGGCACCCAGACAGGACGCTTCATCAGGATGCGTAGAACAGTTCATTATGTGGCAGACAGGTCATGACAGGTCTTCGTGGGCTGTCGGAAATGAGAACGTGCACCACCCCAAACAATTAAAACTCTCTCCACTTCACCCTCAGAGGCAGACGCATACTGGAAGCATACACACTCACACTTTCTGGATGAAGGGAAGCAAACACAGAGAGGTGGCATAGTTACTTTGGTAACTGCAGTTTGCTCTGACAGCCATTTTAATGAGATAAGGAGAGAAGGAGGGTGAGTCAGTGCCACCTTCCTCCCTTCGTCTCTTCCTTCTTCTATTTGTGGTCAGAAACAAAGAAAACAAGACAGCTGAGGAGAAAATGGATGGAGGACGAACATGGAGGAGATGCAAGGAAAGAACATGCGCCTGAAAATAATACAATGGTAAAACAAAGAGGAGACAAGAGGAAAACCGGTTATGTTTGGCTAACAAAAGGGAAGCACAGGCCGGACGGGGTGGAAAGGGAAATGGCAGTAAAAATTACAGAGCTGCTCATATGGTGGTAAGGATCTTGGAGGACTTGGAGGAAGCAGGGGGGTCAGCAGCAGCTGGACAGCAGATCCTTCCTCTCCAAACATTTAGCTGAGCTAAAAGCAACATGGTAACTTAAGCTAGAAGCCGGTTGCTGGATCCAATATGCTGCTAATGTTTGTCCAGCAGGTTGCTGCTTACTCAGCTCTCTGTCACTGACTCCTGTCACCTGTTAGACAAAGCTGAGCAGCAGGTAGCTGGATTATCTTAAAGCCTACAAGCTACACCACTCCACTTCAAATGGAATCAAGAAGGAGGCCTGCTGGGAGCACCGTGTAGCAGCACAGCTACCTGTCACTGTAGCATTGTGAAACCACAACTATGCTCTGATGTTTTAAGCTGTAAGTTGGTTTCAGTTGGCAGCAAACATGTAGCAAAGCATTTATGCTCAGACAAATGAATGTATCTCAGCCAGTCTGTAGTAAATATGTAGAGCAGGACAGGTTACAAATCTTTTTCTAACATCCAAAGAATGGCTGTCAGGCTTGGCTGGAGATCAAGGTACAGTGACATGTTACAGTGTCAGCTGCATAGCAAGGCAATTCTGGAGTGAGATTTACCTTCGGCAGTGGATCTAACTACAACACTAAAGTGCAAAGGTGATATATAATATTGTCACTGAAATATTAGCCTTAATTAATGTTCATTATTTTTCGTGTTTTTAGTTCTGGATAGAAATGTTCTAATAAATAAAGCTACATGAACTCTGACGGACCACCATATTCACATGAGAGTATAAACTGGAAATGGGTTGGAAAACCAAGACAAGTTGTGGTGAAGGAATGGAGAGGTCGCCACAGCGGGTCTCTCTCTACAGGCAGACACATCAAGAGACTTGTGATGTGAAACAAGGGGAATGCAGAATGCAGAATGAGAAGTTCTCCAGTGAAACCTTTGAAGGTTTTGAAGCAAATCTTCTTCCTGGCCAGCAGGTTAGAAGAAAACATTCTGAGCTCATAGAAGGTTTTGTGATTCAGGGTTTGCTTTTCTAGTGAGGATCAGTTCTTATCTGACCAGCTCTGAGTTCCATTTTAGGGGGAGTTTGGCGGTGATGTTTCCAGTGATGGTACCTCCAGCACCAGAAATGCTTTGGAATTAGAGCTTTTCAGTGTGTCAATAAAAATGGATTCCAATAGTCATTAACAATGACCAGGCTCTAAGTTTGGTAAAACTGCTGGAAATTTTTACCCCACTGAAGAATTTTAAGAAGTGCATCTCACTAAAAATGCAAAAGACGCTTTATCTCCTTTATCTCACAAAATAGACTTCCCATCCAGACAGCAAATGTGTTGCTGTCTGGACATCCCTTATCTACATTACCATCCACTGAAAACCTCATAACTCTTGCTAAAACACACTCTCCAACACAGGTTTTCTATTTTCATCAGTTAAAGGCTTGCACTTGTCCAACCCCAGGGTTGCTGCTTGATTATTTTTATCCCTTATTTAAAATAATTTTGAAAGTGCACTGCTCTAAGACTTTGAGTTCTGTTAGAACACACAGCTAAACATAATCACAGTCAAAGTGGATGCCAGATGGTCACATCTGTGACCAACTGCTATAGTATACAAACCAGGTGTTGAGTTATTCTAATGTGTGTGTGTGTGTGTGTGTGAGAGAAAAAGAGAGACTGTGTTTTCACAATGGAATAACACTAAAACCTCCTTTTCTGAATTGGAAAGCCATTCTCAGATTAGAGTATACCTTTGATCTGTTTTGTACAATCTATACACAAAAGCTTGGATTACAGCTCTCCTGTATGGTTTATATCGTTGTTTGGTCTTCTTTTTAATATGCCACTAACAAGAAAGATGGCATATGGGACATCATTTTTACAGTATGTACACCCATAAGATTTCCAGGTTTTTGTGCACAAACCAAAATACATACAAACCACCAACACTGAAGATTCTTAGGTCTTAAATTTAGATCATAACGGTTTTAAAATTATCTTAAATTTTGATTTCATGGAACCTGCAAAAAACCCTAATATAAAATCATCAAAAAAGAATTATTGTAAGTGTAGGCTCTTACATTTTCATCTTTTCTTCTACTTCTTTAGGTTTTTGTGGCATTGGCAACCAACTTAAAGAAGAATTTCCACCAAATTTTAATTTGTCAAATAATTTTAATGCATATTTTGAACAAATTTCTGATAAACTTTAAAAGATGGTCTCTTTAGTCTCTCTTTGTGTTGGAACTGGAAGAAAATGAGCGGAGCCTATTTTTTTACTTCTGTATCAATCAGCCTCACCACATGATAGCACAGCAGCTGGTGTTACCCTCCTCCCCCCAGACCCTGAGACACTCCCAGACAAAATGATGCTGCGTGGCTTGGTGCTGGCGTGGGGAGTGTTGGATGTCCTGTCAAGTTTCCTGGATGTGATGGTGAAACTGATGAAGATAAATATCAGCCTCAAAATGACTGCCTTAGACAGATGAAGAACACAAACTGTTTTAATATATCAAACTTACACACAATCCAGTAGTATATCACACGAACATTACACACACACAGCGCACACACATAGGCAACTTTAATTCATCATATTTCTGTGACCTATATAATGTTATGAAGAAAACCTCAGCAACACAAGAGGAGAGCAACACAAAACGCAGGAGGAGCGAAAGACGTGGGAAGAGTGCAGAGGAATGGTGGAAAACATAATGGATGGAGGCAGGAAGGCAAGTAATGAAGCAAGCTGTGCGACGCAATATGGTAGCAGACAATAAAATGTATAAAAACCACTCGCAAAATATCTGTCGTTACATCAGGAAGATGACAATTGTGACTGGCAGCAGATCAGAGTCCATCTCCATTTAACACCCACTATGCTGGTTCTATTGGAAATGATGTAGTTTGTACTTCAACTGCAGAAAAACAGAAATTCTTCAGGCATAGTGATGATACTTGTTCAAGTTTTGTACGTTTCAGGACCAAATTAAAACTGGTTTCTAACAAACTAACAAACTCCTCCTGCCAGTAGGAAACCCAGAAGAAGACCAGGACACGTCTGGCCTGGGAATGCCTTGGGATTCCCCGGAGGAGCAGGAGGGGACAAGGAGACCTGGGGTCTCTGCTGCTCTTGCCCCTCGACGCCAGATAAGCAGATGATGGATGGATGGAAAACATCACTGGGAATATTGCACAATATTATTGCTTATTTAATACAAAACGAGCTCAAATGCAAGCTTGTTAGAAACCAAATTTAGAATATAGGTTATATAGGTTCTTTGGGACATTTGGACAGTTTTTCTTTAAAACAAAGAGTGTTGTCTGAAGCTTGGGACATTTTGGGTTAAAACCATTATCCAGTAAGAGAGTTTTGCTTTCATGTTTGAATTAGAAAATAATTAAAAAAAATGTTTAGATTATTTTCCTACATAAATAAATAAGTTCTGTGTTTGAGTACAGAGAACAAATTGAAATTAATGACAATCTCACAAAAGCAAAATCTTTTTAATCCAATAAATATATAGTGAGTATTAAGAAACAGATAACTGTGTTTAATATGAAAAGTAAAAACCAGTTGGATGCTTTGTGCATTCTGACAGAAAAAGGCGACGGTACCAACGCTCTTCTGTCACCAACACTGAATTGTTAACAGTTTTTTTTGGCTCTCAGTGATTTGCAGCAAATGACTCTCTCCCCCTGCCAATGTCTCCTCCACTCCTCCTGCACAGTGTACAGATTACATCTCTGCTGTCATTACGTAGCTTTATTTTCCATAGCTGAGCACAAATTGTGTCTTGCTGTTTGCCATCATGCAGCTTTATTAAAGCAGCAGCCAACCAGTGTCAACAGGCTGCTCCTTCTGATTCTGCTTCTTGTTTGTTCTTACACCATCCTGCCTCAGAAGCCGGTTGGATTGGAACATTTTCAGCAGCTGGAGGAGCAAACACTCCAAGTGGACATTGATTAACTAGAATCCAGCTGTAGTAATATTACATGCTTATTTTCTTTCTTTTGGGGTTTTCTTGTCTTAGGATGGAAATCGATCACAAGTTATGAGCAGAATGAGCTTATGATGTCATAAAACAACTAGTCAAAAGCTGTTTCCAGCTTTCTCCTCTAATCTGCAACACTTCAAATCTTCTTTTCAAAAGATTATCTTATTGTTGTAAGAAATATGCAAACCACCACTTTTTTTAATACACCTCTGCTAGGACATTAACTATGTCTCCACCCAATTGTTATGTAAACTTTGAAATATTAAAATGTTGCAAAGATGAATAAATAAAGCAAATTATATGTATTTATCTACGTAAAGCATATTTGACATTACATATGGATGGAGCACACCTAATGCTAACTTAGCAGCAAATCAGAGGTACTATAAGTGACCTGCTATGATCCATAGTTTTCCAAACTGCAGGAGCAACATTCCAGCTCAGAACTTTACGGATTATATTTTTATACACAAGTATCTGTCTCCCAAAAATAACACCTGATAGCTGAAATGGATCCTAGCATCAGTTGGCATGTTGCGTCACTACCACCCTCTCTGGAGTAAAGGCATACTTTTTCTGCTTCACAGTATCCAGCTCGTCTAGATGGAACAATTCAGACATACTCTGACCATACAGTTAGTTTGTGTAACATATATGACAGAGACTGTCATGGATTAGTTTAGCTCATGGCAAAAGAGCCATATAGCAAAAAAAAAAAAAAAAAAAACTACTAAAAAAATGAATTCTACAATATTCTGCGGGAGATCTTTCCTGCCAAGAGTCATCAGCCTCTTCAACTCTGAAGAAAATGGTGTAAGTTACAACAGGATTTAATGTTCCTCTGGAATTAATAAAGTATTTTGGAATTGAATTGACTTAGCTTTGTATAGGAATGAGGTCTTCGTCGTTTACAATGGAATGCATCCTGCCTCTGTGCCAGAGATAGTTGTTGTAATAGGAAACTGTTGAGCAAAGAGCAGCTAAAGTTCCAGGAATTGAATTTTATGACATTTGATGCAAAGCAAAGTTTTCTCTGTAAGTCCTGTCCATTCAATATCCTCAACACATCATATGCATTTCAGCAAAAATAAAAGCAGGAAGAAGACATTAATTTAAAATCTGTAAAAATATACAACATATCTGTCATTGCTCAGAGGATCAGTTAGTATAGAGCCCATGTAGTCACTGGTGAGAGTATAGGATAGTTTAGATTGCAATACTGATGAAATGTAGAAAAACAGTTACTGGCCAAGGCATAGCTTTTAATGATGTAGCATTCTGGGAATAAACAAATGCCTACTAAATCGACATCAGGTGAAATAAATTCTGACTTGGACATCCGGAGCAGGTTTGGATTAGTCCACTTTCTTCCTCACATTTAATCAAATGTTCAGAACTTATTAGAAGGGAGAAATTGTCCAATGCTATTAAGTTAGTTAATGGCAAATCTTTGCATACAAATCAGAAAATTGAACAAATAGATTCCAAAGCTCTGCACGCCGATTCACTAAAGTGAGAGAAGGAATGTTGCAAATTGGTTACTAAATTAAGAGAAGAAAATAGAGTTTGTGTTTCATTTTATAGTAATGTTATCAAAATTTTGCAATTGAAAAAAATCTACAAACTTTTCTCAATTAAAAGGACACCAGCACAGTATTTAGTGGAACTTTAACAACCAGCTTCTTGAGATTTGCTTCACAGTGAGCAAATCTCTTTTGGATAATAATGTACCTTCATGCATACAGTACTGCCATGATGGTATAACAGTGTAAGTCTGCATTATTAACCACCATGATAAACCTAATCAGCTAGTGTTTGCACCTAAATCCTGATGTGGATTAATCTTTTCCTAACCTTACAAATCTAACTTGTTTTAACCTAATAGGTTGTAATAATGCAACAGCCTACAAATGAGAATGACTTGTTTATTTCCATGTGACTGTGCATGGTTCTATCTGCATGAGTGCACATGAGTGTGGGTGTGGAGTTTGACTCAAGTGTCACTGGCTGTAACCGCTGAGCTGTGAACTAACAAGCTTTCCGCTAATTGGTTGGAGTTTGCAGGAAACTGAAATAAAACACTCTTGTTTCTGCTTCTCCTCTTTCCCCCAAGAAGTCTGAGTGAAAATAGAGATAAAAGACAACAGAGTCTGTGCCATATACTCACTGATGAACACAAAGGACAAGCTTCTCACAGAGGAGATGCACCTGTTAAGGAAAGCAAGGAGGAACAGACTAATTGAGCTGCAGCGATGCCTTCAGATTTGTCAGCTGGATGGATGCAGGACTCACATTTATGAAACAGCCAGCCTAACAATCTGAGTTCTCTGGGTTCGCAAAGTGTAGTCTCTTCTGGAAAACTCTTTCTTTCCTTTCCCCACATATTCTGTAGTCTGTTGTGGTACTTCTCTTTCCAACTCTCTTTCTTCTGACCACAGTCAGAAAGAAAGAGCAAAAGGCTGTTACTGCATTTGTGAATGCAGTAACAGTCTTTTGCTCTTTCAATGGACATCTGTCAATCTGTTTTGGTTCAATATTTTCTCCATATTGCAACCATTGGTGGAGAGGAAGGATAAGATGGCTGCCTCAGTCAAATGAAAATAGTTTGAACTTTTTCAATTTACCACCAGGAAAAATGGGATTATCACTGAAAAAGGAATGGTGGAGTAATTCGCTAGATTATTGAATAACTCCACCATATTGTGCTTGTTTGCTGAAGCGCAATGTGGAGTTTTTGTCTTGAGAAATATGATTAATAACCATCATTATTGGTTATTAATAATGACCAATAATGATGGTCATTATTGCATCATTCCAATAGGTATACATTCATTTCTCCTATGAGAAACTTGTAGGGTCCAAATGAGCCCGTCTCATTTGGACCCTACCAACTAGCAACTAGCATCAAACTAAATATTCAGTTAGCAAGCTAAATATTTAGCCTAATGCTAAATATTTTGTGAGCAAGCTAACAATTTAGCTCCAAAGTAAAGATTGGTTCTCAGCTAGCTAAATATTTAGCTAACAACATTTTTAGCTGGCTCAGCATTAAATGTTTAGCTATTACACACATTTGCTTGCCTGTAAGCAGAAGTGGAAATTTTAAATAAAAGCGTGGTCTTCCTTCAAAACTGATGCAGTCACTGTTGTTGTAGCTCCATTTGTATATGTCTGTATTGCCTTTAAAATGGTTCATTCTCTGATTAAAGCTGAAATTTTGTACAAGAAAAGAGGAAAAGAAAAAAACAATAAAGTGACATGAAGCAATTTGTAAGCGGGGGTTTATAAATAGGGTCTCGTAAACAAAATCAAGCAATTTTTGGGGGGGAAAGTGCTTGGTTATCAAACAACTAATTTGCATATTACCTCAATATTTAGATCAGGTGGAAACTAAATATTTAGCTAAAGGGCAAATATTTGGTTAATATTAGGTTAAAGTGAAAGCTAAAGTTTTAGCATGGAAGTTTGAGTTTTTAAAAAGGAACCCCTGTTTATTTTTATTTTATAACAGGCTAAATACCCCAAATTATTGTTAGTCTTTTAATGTGTAACTTTACAAATGTGTTGGGATTATGGTCCCGTACTGCTGCTGAGCAGGTTGCATTACTAATAACCGTATCACCTCCTACCATGACATGCCTCCTTCAGCAATGACTCAACCTGTCAGTGGGGTGCTTGAAGACAGTAATAAATGTTTGCTCGCTCACTTTTTCTTGCATGAAGGCATGCATATGTTTGTTGGTGGCAATGCGACCTAGGCACACCCTGGAAAACCTTTCAGCATGCCTCTGCACAACCTACCGCAATGTGCTCCTAACCAAGGATATCTTTTAAAGAAACTGGAATTCTATTTATCCATTTTCCTTCCAGGGTCACATGGAGGATCAGATAGATAGACAGCAAGTAAACGAACCAACAAGTCAGAACAGTACAAAACACAATACGCCTATTTTATTTAACAATCTGATTAACGTAGGGACAAATGATTTTTTTTTTTTTTAATTTCTTAAGTCTACAAGCAGAGATTCTAGACTGCTTGCCAGATGGTAGTACTTCATACCCAGTGTGGTCTGACAGCACTTTACAAGCAAGTCTGAGGACAGACTCTACATAGATGAACTGCATCTATGTAGAGTATAATTTTCATTGCAGTTTGATCCATTCGACTAAGTTTAGTTTTCAGCTGCACACAGAGATCACCAGATCATGCTGACATTCCTAACCTGATGATGCTTTAAAATGGAATAAAAGCATAAGCTTCTGGTTTGCCTCAAGGACTTTGTGTCTATGTAAAATAAGCAACCAGAAACCAAGAGGAGGTGTTAACTTTGGTTAACTGGCAACCTGTCCAGTACCAGACACACAGACATACACACTCACACCTAAAAGTATTTAAGAGAAACACAAAATGTGCTTGGATTGTGGAAGGAAGTCAGAGTAGGTAGAGAGAACCTGCACAGTCACAGACTGAACATGCAAACTTGACAAAAAAATCCAAACATTCCTGGACTACCTTACTGTATTACAAGGATTAGCAGCAGATAGCACTGCAATCCCCTAGAAGTCTGTTAGAGCCAGCGCCCAGATGAGTAAGAGCTGTTTTGGCAGTGAAAAAGAGGAACCTACTTGATACTGAGCAAAAGCGCATAATGTTGTACCTAAAGGGTTTATTTTGCTTGTAGCCAGATAAACAAGTGCACAGAAATTATAATAAAGACTCTGCATAAACCATCATTAATGAGATTGGCCACCACATTTGGCATATGCACTTTATTGGGTGAATATATTTTTTCAGATTGATGCACTACCCTCATATCATCAAAACAGTTTGCCATGCAGGTTTCGTCTCCGGCCAGCTGTCTAAGCATATGGTGAAGTTTATTGGCAGGATCAGACATGGCGAGTACCTACGGCGGCAGCGTTGCACACTGACTCAAAACACACAACATCAACCGTTCTGGTCAGCACAAGCCGTGGGAGAAGATGATTGCTGGAAAGCGTTAAAGTCTTATACATCTCTGTCACTTTGTTTTACTGCCGTCCCTCTAACTCTAGTTCTCCCTCACGTTGCTTCTCTCCCCCTCGCTGCCTAAGATATTCACACTACAGTCACGAGGGGAGATTGTAGGAGGACATTGTGTGTTTCTCATCTCCTCCGCAGTGATGCAATGTAACTAGCTGCCCTCTCAATGAACCAATGAGACTGTCTCAGCTGTCTCACAGCTCTCTGCACATCCATAGAGACACTCTGGCTGTTACACCCTGGTGTTCTCTTTCTCTCACTTGATTCTGACTTATACCAATAATGAAAATGAGTCAGAAATAGCTGGCCTACTTTGATTTCAAACCATTAAAGGAGGTTCACCTGAGGGGTTTGTCCCATGCTTCAAGGTTGACAGATGCTTCATAGTTTAAAGGGTAAAGACTGGGTTAATCGGTGAGTTGAGAAATCATGGGAGCACTAAAAGTTTCATTTTCTTAGAGTAAAAGTGAATGCATGCAATATTCAGGTTGTGGCATGGCTGACACATACATGTAAACTACCAACCTAATGAAGACATCTGAGTATTATTCATGTTAAGTTCATGTGAAGCAGCTAAAATGTTCCATTTAAATGTCAAAGCAGTCATGCCAAATGTCAGTAACTCCAAAAATAAAACTACTAACAAAAGAATGTGTCTTAATCTCTTAAAATAGCCCAGAAATATGATATTACTTAGTAAATACACACAATTAGATTATCAATTATTTGGTTAATTGAATAAAACAGGTTGCTTCACTTTGCAGATTTTTCATTTGACCAAGCTTATTTTATATAAGATTAAAAATACACTGAGAAATTACAAAAACATTTCTCTTTTAAAAGGGACATATCATGCTAAATCCATTTTTTAGCCCTTAAATACAGTATTATGCATAATTTGAGTGTATAGGAGTGCAAAAAAAAAAAAAATCTCTACTGGTACATCATAGATTATAAAATGGGAAACAATAACAGTACGTCCCATGCCAGTTGCGTCATAACATTTGCTAAGTTATGAAAAAGCGCTTTTGGCAAACAACCAAGTGACTTTGAAAATGGATGAAATCAGTAATTTATCTTCGTAGGAATGTCTGGAAGTTTGTAGATCTTTTGTCTCTTGAGCAGATGTGATAAACAGAACTGCAACACTTCAACTACCCAGAATAACTATGTTAACATTAAAGTTTATGTACGTACATTCATAATTTTGTTTTAAACACCTAAATTACTAGAAAAATGTTCTGCAACACACAAGTACACAACTCTGAGGCTCAAAGTCACCACAACTGTGTTCAAGAATGCTTTCTTACATTAATGGGGCCTGAGATTTTATATTTTGCAAATATAAAAAAAATGTATGCTGTATGGTTTGCTACTCAGGACTTACTTAAGCAGCACTCTCAAACTTAAAGGTTTGCTTCTTTGGAAATGACATGGTGAAGAGTGGCTGAGTGAGGCTAAAGCAGGGGCACTCAACCAGGGAAGGAAGAACTGAAGGGCCTTGGAGAGTGGATGGGAAGCAAATGGAGAAACAGCAGTGACATTGACACTGTTTCATTCAACAGCTCAATTAATCCTGTGGAATTAGAAACATAAGATTCGCCATATTCAGCAAAAATGGAGGAAATTCATAGCATTTAATCGCTCTCAGTAAGACGGCGAAAAAATGAAAAGGAGCATTCTCTTATAGTGGAAATATCTGTAATTTATACAACAATTTACTTATATATCAGACATGTATACTTAACAAATAAACTTAGTACATTAGGTACTTTGCATATTAGGTACAACGTAGGTAACCTACAAAGTTTTTTAACGTAACCTATCTTGGTCTGCAAGGACATGGGCAGCCTCTCAGGCAGACTGATGGTGGATAGTAGAAGAATCCAGCAGTGAGCGAAAGAGAAGGAGGAGCTTGATTACTGGTAAGTGCCAGGTGGCTGATGGGGAACATGGTCCAGCTGGGAGGGGAGACCAGGCAGGCAGGCTGAGGGAAGGACAGTAAAAAGGAATAAAGAAACTGGACATTTTGTCAATATATGGTTTTAGATCAAAACATATTTCATTGGAAGTAATGACTTAAAGCACTGCAATTAGCTTGATTAAAAATGAGAACTGAGGACAACCTCTAGCTTTAACATGTCTCAGTATGTCTCGCACCACGGATTAACAGCCAACCAGGGATTAACTATCCAGAGTCAAAAAGCAAGTGGAGAATTGTGTCAGTGTGCACTGAGTGGACAAACTGCCTCACACAAATAAGCCAAATTGCTAGCTTACTGGTTAGCGTGCTACTTTGTCATGAGTGTAAATAGGAAACTTGTTCCTACTTATTTTGGTGTTTATAATCCAAGTGAGTCAAGGATTGTTAGAACATTGAAGGTCCTGACAGGAAGAGACCAGATCAGTGTGCAGTTTGCAGTGAGAACCAGTTTGTTGCTATAGCAGCTCGCCAAGCCTCATTTAAACCAAACTTGCTCTCCAAACACAAGATGAATAATTCTCTTTGAGCCGCCTCCTCTTCCTCTCTTCTACTCCTCCTCCATCCCTTCTTCCCCTTTCCTATCCTCCCTCTACTCTAGAGGATTTTTTCTAATAAGAATTTCTTTGGGGGGGGGGTAGATGCGGCAGCCTTGAAACGCTCTTCCTCCAGGCTGAGATGGATTTATGATGCACTGTCAACTTGTGGGGAGAGAGAAAGAGAATAAGGAAGCACAGTAAACATGTTTTCCTCCCTCCTACTGTAATTCGAAGGGGATGGAGTTTAGAAAAAGGGAACACAGCAGGGTGCTTTTTCATAATCTCCTGCATTGAAAGTCAAAAAAGAACAACAACAAAATCCTCATGCAACACAAAGATTTGGCTTGGTCACTGCTGTTATTCTTAACTGATTCAAGGAGGTTTAATGACATAAATAGATTGTTTTCACATTACAGGTGGAGATTTATTGAGTGTAATTTCAGCATTACGCTGATTTTCTCAAGGGTAAATATTAAACCAGCCATTATCTTGTTTTTGCATAGTCTTGGTGTTCTGAGACACTTTATGACTCTTTTTATCAAGGGTGAAAAATGTAGAAAATGGACCAAATAGATGTATTCATCAAATCATCTTCAATAACAGAACAAGTTAAAAATGGAAGGAAGAACATTTACTGTCAGGGTTATCAGACTAAAAAAATCATTCCAGATTGAATTTATTTGTGTTTAAATGTCTAGACTACAGTGAATGTCTTTAGGTTGTGTGTCGATCTTCTAAGCTATGTAGCCTATAAAAACATATCAGAATGAATGCACTATGTACACAATGTGAGTTTTCTTACACACACAAATCCTTTATTTTTTAAGTATAATTTATCAGACTTGCAGGACATTGTAAAATATCAAACTGTACTGTTTATGTATAAAATCTGTTATAATCTGTTACTGAAACATCTTCAGAAAATGTTTTATGAAATTGAGGGTGGGCACAACTTAAGGGGAAACACCAAATTTCAAAATATGTAGCATTTGAACAACTATGAAAAGATTTTGTATCTCTGTACCTGGAGTCAAACAATGGAACAAACTGAATTGAACTTTGTTCAACCATCAACCAGTTTTCAGACGAAGAATCTTAGAGGCAACACACCTAAGAATGACCTCTGAAAAGGTAATCAGTCTTATTGGCCTATTTTAAAAGTGTAATCTGTTTTCTACAGCCATGTCTCTTTATGTCAAGAAATAATGATTTATGCTGATGGACTGCCATTAACTTTCACAGATATGCAGATAGGCATTCTGCTGTTATCATCATGTTACAATCATGTCTCAGGAAGTTAACCTCAAATGGATGTTGGTGTAGCTGTTGTCAACAAGCTGGGTGGTTATAAAAAACACAACAATAATTTTAAAAAAAACAAAAAAACACTTTTTTTGATAAGTTGCTGCGATGCCACAATATTTATTTCCATCCAGTGTCTCATTATAAGATCATGTATTCATGATGGGAGAGTCCAACTGCCAAAACCTTCACCTGTGTTCAGGTCTGAACGCTGTGGAGATTGATCCATATGCCAAACTAATTGCTTCCATTACAATTTGGGAAAATCTTTGTCTATTTTCTCCAAATGTTGAAAAAACAAATCACACCCTGTTGCAGCATTTCCATTAAATGGGAAATTAAATTAAATAAAAATCACACACAAATAAGTTTGTTGACGCAATAAGTCATTAAAAATCACGGCAGTGATGGATGTAAACTCTTCCATGAGATATATTTATAATTCAACGTAATTGGACGGTTTCATCAATAGGTGGCTGTGTTTGAAATGTGTTGCTTCATCATGAAGACCTCCTACAGATACAACAATGACTTTCACTCTTTTCTCTCTCTCTCTCTCGCTGTGTATTTTTAACTACACTTTTTATTCACCAAGTATTCGTTTTCTGTTCTATGTGAGTAGTTAGTGACAGCAAATGTCACTGCAGCAAAGTCAGGCTCAAAGAATAAGTGACACGCTGAGTGGAAAATGACATTTGTAATAATGACATTGTAAAAGCCAGATCTGAGATGCTAAGAGGCCTGATAATAATAGCCTCCTCTCTCTAAACATGATGAACAATCATACAGAGAATGCAATGTTCCACTTTGTTGAAACAGTGAGAATGAGGAATGCCAGCCAGTAGTGATAGCTGACATGTCTCTTTGTTGAGGTTCCTCAGAATCATCCATGTCTCATTCATATAATCTTGTTAAAGTTTAAAAATAAATTCTGTACAGAACAGGAGAGTAATACCAAAACCTTCATCTATAACTACATTTCTCATTGAAAGCAATAGAATCAACTTCAGGGTCATTCTGCAGTGTTATGTTGACTTTACTGAGTTTCTTGTTTTGTCTCATATCTATTTCTTTGTTTGCTCCATTCAGTGTACTTGCACACTCTTGAATGCTCCTCCATTACTCACATTATTTCTCAAATTCTAAGAAAGATGAAACTAGTCGATAAGGAGCAACGTTTCTCAAATTTCTCAGTCATCATCCTCAAAAAAATATTTTTATAATTTCAAATCTGTTTACCTTGTGCTACAAAATACATTGAAATATTTATTTCAACCATAATTTATTGAAGATTGCCTACAATTACTAAAGTAGTGCTACAGTAGGTGGGTTTTTTTAATGAAGCAGTGAACTGTTTCTAATAAACTGCTGTACATCTGTAGAATTATGATATCATATCTCAAACATATAATTTTCTTTAAAAAAAAACACTTTTTTTTTCTTTAGTGCAGAAACGCCAATGACTGACTCAGAATATGAGTTCCCATGGTAACAGGGGAGCAATGATAAATAAGCCCATTGGCACTAAAGATTCCCCTCACATTCTGTCCTGCTTCACTCATACTTTCTCGTCCGTCTTTCCGACTCCATTTTGCCTTTCTGCAGTGCTTTTTCTTAAAAGCAATACAGCAGCTGAGGAGAAGCGTGTCTCAAAAAGTGATCAAATGAAATAGATGAAGGTATTATACATCACAACTAGTGGTGGGACATCATTAAAAAATGTATTGAGTTAATTGCAGGGTCTGTAATTAATTAATTAAAATTAATTGCATTTTAATTTAAAACTATATATTAACAAAATAAGCAACGTTGTCAATTCAAAAACTATTTTTGTTGCTAAACTATTGAATAGACACATGAGCTCAACGACAAAGGTATTTATTTTTAGTCTGTTTTTCAGATTCTTCATACATCATATTGGAATAAAGTTCTATTCTATCCATTCGTCTTTCCAGAGTTTCAGGAACTCCTGATCACTCATGGAACTTCTTTGGAAATGTGGACTGTGGACATGTTATGGATCAGTATCAGTCTGGCTACTTGGTCAGCAAACACTATTTACCATTGATGCAATGTGAGGCACACATGCATTCCATAACCTCGAAGTTACCGAACAAAAAACAGAGCTTTCATTACAAACCATTTTCCTCCAGCCAGGATTTGAACCCAGGATCTTGTTTCTGCAGCGCTGTTATATACTTTAAATATAATGTTTTTTGTTGTTTGTTTTTGTTGTAAAATGTGACTGTTGGTGTGTGGTACATCACACTAGGTAAATCAGCATAAAATAATAAATTAATTCTATGAAGCAAATTTAACTCTGTAAAACTAATATGACAAAAATACTATACTGTACAGCATTTCCTGTCAGTGGACAGTGACATGAAAATTATACTTACTGGTCAAGTTTGATCTGTCTCTCAACATTTGAGCAGAAACCTTTTTAGATAACAGAGCATTTTTTTAAAGATGGATTCTTCTGCTGTTCAAGCATTATAAAAAAAAAGCTTGAAGTGTATTTTTTATTATCGTTCCAGGTGTATTGACTATCCTGAAGAAACAGATGTAGAATGAGTTGCAGCTTGTTTTCAGCCAGAGCTGAAATGATTTATGTCTCAATCACTGCTCAGAAAGTCAGCCTCTAGGTCTATTGTCCCACTGTATTAATGTCGACTTTAAAAGTTTTCTGTTGCTTGTTGCTTGCTTAAAATTAAATACACTACCACAGTCAGTAAAATAACATTCAGTTGGTGAATGTTAAACCACATACAACTGCTTCAATTTATCATCATATACAGCCATTAAGTTCATTGATCCAGAATGTGTCAATGTATAAACATCAGCATGATTCAGCATAATTTTCAATTCAAAACTCAGTGCCAGCATGTGGCAGTGACATTATCAAAACCTACACCTGGATTACCTTTTCTAGTTATTAAGAAATTACAGGCTACAGATCAAACATTTGATGAAATGATGATACAATTAAACATTTGACAGGGACAAGTCCAACAGACAGAGCACAAAGGACACGGGAGGATTTGATAATTGAGGTGACACTCCGACA
This sequence comes from Alfaro cultratus, assembly GCA_903066825.1. NCBI lineage: Eukaryota > Metazoa > Chordata > Actinopteri > Cyprinodontiformes > Poeciliidae > Alfaro > Alfaro cultratus. The sequence continues at coordinate 23,083 of CAEFZX010020361.1, forward strand.
CGCTGTAAGCATCATGAACGCAGCAGTCAAACACAGAAGTCAAGGTGAACGGAGAGTGAAACACACTTATGATGGCTGATGGAGGGAAGCCACAGCAGAGACTAACATTGAAAGCATGGGAGAAGTTTGACTCTATTTCTCTGTCCATTGCCCCTCTCCTAAGGTAATAATTGTTCTGTAAGGCCTTGCTTTCATCAACAAAGGGGAACAGAATGCAGTGACACAAAAGAGTAATGCAATAGCAATCAAGTAAATTCATTTAATAATAAAAATAGCTCAAATATAAAATAAGAGACTGTTAATATGATAGCATCTTAATTTCTGCCCATGCACCAAATTCACTTATCTATGAGGACTTCAGACTAAGGAGAGACCCCCCTAGGTGGAGATTTAAACAAAAATGGCTCAGTGATCCAGAATTTATACATTTCATAGATAATCAAATTAACATCTACTTTGAAACTAATACAGATGAAACACCACCCTCTTCAAGGTGGGAAGCCTTTGAGGCCTATATAAGGGGTCAAATAAGTAGCTTTACGAGTCATAAGGCAAAACAAACTTATCAAAAAACAAAAGAGTTGGCAGTGGAGATTGAGCTGCTAGAGAGGGATTACTATCAAACGCTTTGCCCAAATACCCATAAAAAACTTCTAATTCTAAGAGCACAGTATAATGAACTTTCTGCCTCTAAAGCCGCCTCACAACTTTTGCGTCTCAAGCAGTCGTTCTATGATCAAGGGGAAAAGCCTGGGGAATTATTAGCCTGGCGACTCCGAAATTACAAAATGAGAAAACTATTACTTCAGTCACAAATAATGAGGGACAGATTATTACAGATCCATTAGAAATCAATGAAATTTTTAGGTCTTTTTTGAAAAATTGTATAGCTCAGACGTAGCGCATAGGGAACAAGAACGGGGTGTTTTCTTAGAGACCCGCCAAATGACCAATATCTCAGAATTAATGAGTACAGATCTCAGTGCAGCAATAACTACAGAGGAAATATCTATAGCAATAGATCACTT
>CAEFZX010020367.1:0-23694 GCA_903066825.1 Alfaro cultratus
GTGTGTGTGTGTGTGTGTGTGTGTGTGTGTGTGTGTGTGTGTGTGTGTGTGTGTGTGTGTGTGTGTGTGTGTGCGTGACTGTACATACATCAGTCACCTTCTCTGACAGCTGTAGCCTCAGGCCACTCAGCCTCCTCTGCAACACATTTACATGCAGGAACAAACAGAATCCAAAGCTCTTCAGAATGCGCCGAGTCCCTGCTTTAAAGAAAACAACACAGAGGCACACGCACTCTTGTCATTTCCATTTAGGACAAGAGTAGCCCTGTGGCCAGATGCCTCTTACCTGGGGGAAGTCGGTCCGCTTCCCTCTCCTTACCGGTTACCGGGACGACCGTCTGTCTTCAAGGTCCACCACACACAAACACACGCACGCATACACGCATGCACCATTAGTCACACTTTGCTGCAGGAACCCCCCCAACACACACATACACACCCTCTACCCTTTCCCCCCAAACTCAGTTGAGTCATAGTTCCAGTGTAACAAAGGGAAAAATATGTTTATGAATACAATAACTCTTTATTCTTAGGACTTCTTTGCTGTTCATAACTTACAGCTGAATAGGAACATTTTGCTTTCCATAAATGTTATTTCTGTGAAAGGAACTTTTCTGAGACAAAGTAAGTAAGTGATTAATGAAAATAAAGTCAAGATGTGGTTTTGTAAAGAGGTAAGTTGGTATGAGCCAGACTATAAATGCCTCCTGGCTAGAGAGAATGAGCACCTTTTACTAATACAATCGAAAGCAGTCACACATGTAAAGACTAGTTGGATGAGAGACATTAATTGTGATTCAAAATGGAGGAGGTTCAAAAATATTTCCCACAGCATTGACAAATCCATAGACTGTTCTTGTTGAGGCTTCCATCCATTGCTGAACCGTTGAGGTGTTTTACAGGCACAACAGTCAGCAAATGTTTCCTTTAAGTTCAAGCTTACGGCATTCTGTACCAAGTCTCTGACGTCGTCACTTTATGAAACCAGGTCTCAAAGTGGAAGTTTCTAGAAGTTTCACAGATGTGTGAAGTACTCCACAGGTGTGAAAACGCACATGCTAAAAACACACAGCTGAAGGTCGGTTCTGCACATGCAAAGGTAGATAATAACAAAAACAATGGTGGACAGCATTGTACTGTGTTCTACTTAACCTGCTCAGTTTAACAACTTCAGTTATGGAGTATGAGTTACATAAGCACCTGGTTCAACGGGGACATCTTACTGTTTTCTGAATGAGGTGAAGACAAAGGTCAAAGAGCATACACGTTTCAATGGTGTGCTAAAATCAGAGCGCCATCTAGTGCCCTGGCATGACAACTACAGCAGAGTAAGATATCTTGTCTCATGAAAACATGAAACGTTTCCTCATCAACATCCGAAAATACCAGCAGTTGCCGTTTCCATGAGAGTTACCCTCTGAAAGTCACTTTGATCTCTGAGCGGTGCACCTCCAGTCTAGCAGGTTTTAGACAGATTCTTGGACAAAATTCTCTATGATTTCACACCATGTTTCTTTTGAACGTGATGAATTGATAACTTTGATTCTAGGGCCGCCATGTGCCGAGGCTTTGGTCTTATTCGTGGATGTCGTGGGTTCATTTCCCAGTCTCAGACTTTATGCTGCATGTCTTCCCTTTCTCTCTTCACCCTATTTCCTGTTCAATAAAAGCCAGTAGTCTTCAAAACTTCTTTAAAAATGCCTCGGATTCTTTGGGCTGCAGAGTTATATGACCTGCAGCTGGATGGTGGGAACCCACATAACCACTGATGGCAGTAGCCAGACGTTAAGGGCCATTAATGGGGTTTAGTCAAGTGGGAAGGAGGTTTCACAGTCTCTGTGACAATGTGCAATCAGGAGCTGAGAAAATGAAAGCATCTTACATTGTTATCCTTCCTATGTTATGTGCTTGATATAAGAAGAATCCTTGTGTGTTTCTAGTCTGCTGGAAACATGAAAGCAGTAGCAACTTCTGACAGGTTAAAAGCCTGCTCTGCTGAATCTATAAATTACTGGGGTATTGTCTGATGGAGTAAAGCTTCCTGCCAGCAGGGCAACATATTTCCAAAGTGTTACGAGTCACTGATTTTCTGCAAGGTAACCTCTCATTGTGAGATGTGTTTTTCATCATTTCTACCTCCACATTGATCTGTGCAATAAAAGCTGCCTTCAAATTCTCCCTTTTCCCTTCAAATCATTTAATGTAACTCAATAATGTCTCTTCTTTGTGTGATCCGCCATGCATTGTTGGAGTGTTTGTGGCAGTTTCTCTCATTGTTTCTAACTAGCCTGCGCTTCAGACCATCGTGAGAGGGAATAAAACACCCAGCAATTAGGAAGCTCAGCAGCATCCCCATGTGTCCGTACTGCGAACTGCACATGAACATGTCCCCTCATAAAAATGTGAAATACCGTTTGAGCTAGAGTCTTGCTCTAGCTCGTTGTTTTCAGATAACACAGTGAAAGGTCAGGCATGCCTGGGGATTGAGGTCCATCCTAAGTCAACTGCAGGAGAAAATAATAGGATGGATGATGAGAAAGAAGAATAGATGGAGCGGGGAAGGAGGCTGGAATGCAGGATGGAGGTTAGGAAAAGGGAAATGAGAAGAGGTGATGAGGAGAGGAGATATTACGAACCCATACAAGCTGTCAGAGTAAATTAATAAAGCCACAGTAATCTGGGCCGCTTTTTCAGCCAGTGACCCAACAGCTTCCAGTAGCTGTAGACATACTTAAGTAATCATTTAAGTAATCATTTATTTAATAGTTTATTTATCCTGAATGAAAACGGAACATAGACACATGAAACAATAACAGATTTTACCTTCAGTGTGTTGATCAGTGAGTTTCAAGTCAATAAATCTCGTCTTGATGTAACAGAAAAGTCTCTCCTATTATCATCCAGTCCAGACCAACAGGCAGGGTAACATGACTGTCCTCTGACAAGCAACATCTTTCATCTGTTCTTCAATTTACAAATCTGTGCAGGAGTAATCAAATCCTTAAACTGCAAACTATTACTGCAAACAAAGTTGAGATATTAACATAAATATTTAAAGGTTTCGTTGGCATTGCATTTTCTGGTGACTTTCCCTCAGCTAACACACTCTGGTGTCTGGTAACACATGGTTTATAACCACAACATGCTGGAAATCAGATGCTTCTTTTTTCATTCATATTCTGCCCTTCACTGGCAACAACAGGAAAAATATACAGACTGAAAAAAATAGAATACATAATTTAAAAATACATATATGATTGAGTGCATGACTCCCACACACCCAAGCTGTGTTGACAACAATGACAGGCTTTTCCTCATTAACTCTCATATGCTTGGCTGTTAGTCTTCTACATGGGTTGGAAACAATCAGGCTATGTCTTCCAGACTCATTAAGTGTCCAGAAAAATCCAAAATAGTATCCAAGGCACCAAGAGCAGAGACATTCTCTGAAGAAGATCCAGAAACTAAAAGAATATACTGAAACCAGGCAGGGTCTTGGAAGGAGGGCTGGTTACACCAAAACATGAATCTAACAAATGGACTGTGGGTTGTGGGTTTTCTAGGTCTGATTTTTATATTCTCACAAAGCTGCAGGATGTCACTGATGGTGCATGAAAATCACTCATGAAGCAACTCAAACCTTAGATTTTAAATCAGTTAACTGATCACTTCATAGTAAATGTTGACACTTTCATATATTAAAGTGAAATGGGCTGGGTCTGTGTGTGCTCCAGAGCAGACCATGTTAGCCAGTCTGTGAACAGACAACGCATGTTCACAGACTGAACGCAAAGCCTGTGACAGTCTATTCATTTCACTCCTCATCCTTCACATCACAAAAGTCTCCGTTCACATCAGCAGATACAAAACACACAGAACTACATAGTAGTAGACATTACTGTCTACCATATGAACAGTGTATTAATACTCACCAACCATCTCAGGCTGTCTCACTGTGAGCCTCAGGCTGGCCAGAGCAGAAAACTGGGTGCATCTGTGTGTGAGAGTAAGAAGAGGGACTGGAACATTACCTGTTTGTACTGAGCCAAGTCCTGGCATTTTTTCTTTTTATTGTGTTCCCATGTATATGTGTATGCATACGCGTATGTGTGTGTGTTTTATCTTTTAGAAACCAGCACACTGTTTCATTTTTCCTAGTCTAAGCTCTTAATGATCTTCCTGATATTATTGCACCAGCTGACACTAATCAGACACACAGCAAACATCGATGTAATGTACTTCCACAGGTTCCTTGTTTATTTTCAGTGTAAGCAAACAAAAGTTGCTGTCTTCATAACATAGACCAAGAATTAATCTGAAGCTCAGATATCAATGTGTGTGTTCTGAAAACATTACTCTTGTGTTTTTAATCAGCTTCCTCATTAAGATGCGTTTTTGACATTGTACAGTTTTTTTTTTCTTTTCTTCTAATGTCTGGTTTAATACATACTGTACCAGTCGCTATGACTACAGAAGACTACCTGACAAAAGAGTCCCCTTTAAATTTCCCAGAATTTATTGGTATTTTTACACATACAGACAAAGACAGTCTGAGGTGGCCTTGGAGGTGGATTGATAGTGTTTCGGGAATGTGGCCAAATGTTCAAAACAACAAGAAATCAGACAAAGAAGCCTGAGACTTGCCTCAGAGAGCAATTCTCAAGCATGATAGGGTTTGACAAGCACAAGTTGCACAAGTCACTGCACCTAACTGCCACTAAACCACCATCTTCCCCAAAAATCCCTGGGAATCCAAGGGACACAACTCCATCCATAGATCTCCAACAGCACCAATACAGGCTCAATTGTGTCAAACAAACTGGGAAATGTCTCTCAGTTGGCCTGGGAACGCCTTCGGATTCCCCTGGAGCGGAGGTGTCGAACTCCAGTCCTCAAGTGTCCTGCAGTTTGTAGATGTGCCACAGGTACAAAACACTGGAATGAAATGGCTTAATTACTTCGTCCTTGTGTAGATAAGATCTCCAGAGCCTTAATGACCTAATTATTCTATTCAGGTGTGGTGCAGCAGAGGCACGTCTAAACGTTGCAGGGCACCGGCCCCTGAGGACTGGAGTTTGACACCTGTGCCCTGGAGGATCTGATCAAGTGACTGGGAAAATCAGACTAATGTTGAACACAGTTTATATTCTGAAGGAGCTAAAACTTATTCAATCTACTCCATAACACCTCTGTTATATATTTGAACGTGTGAATGTGCTCTTAAGAATATCTCGTATTATTTTGTATTCACTGATGAAATGATCCAATTCTTTTATAGAAGTCTTTTGGAGTTTTAGTAAAGGTGAGGAATGCTCCTGTTAGAGCCTGTGTGCATGATTTTAAGACATTATTTCTTCAGATTATTGTGCTGAGATCTCCGTTTGAAGAACATTATATTCAACAAAATTTACTAGCTTTAATCATCTTATAGGATGTTTTAATAAAGGTCTGATAATTTATAGTACTGAGAAATATAAATTAGTCTGCAAAGGATAATTTGTAGACACATTTTTGAATGTAGAAGTATCTTAATTTGTTCAAAAGGGTTTCACTAACTACGTCAGAGTATTAGAGCCATGCTAAGGAACTCCAAGTTGCATTAAAGGACTTTTTTTCATTCACATAGCCTTATTTACATAATTCTCTTCTAGTAGCAAACGCCCTGTAATCTTATGAGGCCACTTGTGACATAATTTGGTTTAACCAAGAAATACATCATTTTATATTTCAATCTTTTATTAATTAAAACACTTCCTGCTCATTCAGCAGATTTTAAGACTCAGAAGAGTATCCCCCCGGCAACTGGAAGGTTGTGGGTTTTTATTCCAGTTTCTCCAACCACATGTCAAAGTGTCCTTGGCAAACACCTGGAACTCCAAGTTGCATTGCAATACTGTGCAGTGAAGTGTGGGTGTGGGTGAATATGACTTGAAGACTAAAAGCACTCTGACTGATTGTTAAGATTAGAAAGTGTCATTTAACATTCAGCCAGACTAATCCAGTAAAAAGGTTGGTGTCTGATTCTTAAAAGAGCTGAAATGTCAGCTGCTGAGTTGGATGGTTCCAAATATTTGAACGTGACAAGGTTTGAAAATATTCCTGTGGTAGGTTTGCCCTTCATTATTGAAACTGATTCAACTGACTTTTAGTAAATGTTACTTTGCCATTTAAAAGTCCAGGGATGGCAGTCCATGAAGCATGGGCGCTGTGGTGAATCTTCATTTGCCTGCAGCGCAAACAGCTAACTGCCTGCTTCCCACCCAAAGCCTGATCCTGGTTGGGTTTACGCCAAATTTTCTGTGGCTCAGCACTAAAGTAAAAGCTCCAAGGCATTTTGTCTCCAGCCTGCCATCCTGTCATCAACAGTAAAAGCCCTCCATTTACAGGACACAGAGCAGAGAGGGAATTCAGTGTGCCATGGGGCAGCAGTTACACAGATAGATTACCTGCAAATCCCACTCAGGGGGGAACTGAAAGCAGAGACATCAACAGACTACACTCACACACACACGTACCCTACACAAATACACACACATAGTTCTCTGGAGTGAGAGCATACGCACAGCAGAGCACATCAGGCCAAATCGCTTCATTCCTGATTCAGGAAGAGGATGGTGGTGCAGATGCAATCTGACTGGCAAATGTGAAATGTGATGGGAGAAAGGGAACATAAGGTCAGGGTGGTGATGGAAAGTCATGATAATGATTGAGTCAAATGGCAAAGGTCCTAATGGTGGAGCTGGACCATCTGCATGCTAACACAGATGGAGAGCAGACAGAGATGTACCACCTTTCATACACAAGCTGAATCTGAAAACTTTGAAACTAAGTCAAAGTGGTGTGAACATTGTGAAGGAAGTCTGTCCCAGTGACATAGTTTCAAAATGAAAAATTTCTTAAATTATCATATCTTATGCATTATGAGTCTCTCTGTAGAATAAGTCGCATCAGTCAAAAAATGCATCATGAAGAGGAAAAGCCATACATAAGTCACGTTTATGCATAACTTGTCCAACATGAGGAGGGCTTTGTTCATGTTGAACATGTGATCCAGTGACATGCTGTGTTCAGTCACCTGCTTTTCAGCAAACTCACAGAAAATGTCAACTTTGGCTTGGAATCTGTTTCCGAAGGACTGATGTCCATGCTCTGATAGAGAAGAGTTTGGATTGCAAGAAGCAGATAACACCAAGAATGCCCGCCTGCAAAGTTATTAATTTTCATCTCCTTGGCAACGAGGCAGGTGTGGAGACACAGCTGTCCTGACTCTCCCAGCAGCACGCTCTTCAAGCACCCATCTGGGACTCGTTCCTGCAGCTCTGGACAACTTAGCTTTCCTTGTGAAAGCAGACAGTAATGTTTCCTCCTTGCATCATGTCAATCAGTATGAATTCACGTTTAATTCATCAATCAAAAAAATGCATCATGAAGTGAAAAAAAACCCATATAAGTCACTCCTGACTATAAGTTGCAGGAGCAGCCAAACTATGAAATAGTGCAACATATAGTCTGGAAAATAAGGCAAGAGCAAGAAACATTTTAAACAAATATTAACAAAATGTCACAGACACACAACTACACAAAGACATGAGTTTCAAACTTGTGAATAAAGTTTTCAGAAATGACAGAGAAAATTCTCCATGTTCACACACTTTTATTGGGAGTTATGATGACCAATTGCTTGGAGGAAATCTTCATGTTAAGACGTTTATTTTCTGATAAATTGTCAATAAAATTAATAAATAAAAATAGGAGTCTGTGGTTATTTAGACTTCCAGTTTATATTGCTAATTTCTGACATAAATCATTCTAATAAGTACTGTAAAAAAAAACATTAGCAATTATTGTGTTTCAGTTCATGAAAAGTTCCATAATATCACATGATTGCTGACAACTTTTTTACTCTAAACTAAAACATAATATAAAATACAAAATGATAAACATAAAAATAAACATCTATAGAAAGTTCTGAACTCAGCCATATCTGACATAATCATTCCTCAGCTGAAATGAAATGGTCCATTTTCACTGGTCAGCAGGTACTACCTCCAGGATGATCTGCATCATTCTGTTGAAAGAATCTGTTGGTACAGAAATAAAACAGCTTACAAATAACTCATTCCATTTCACAACCAAACAATAATGTTCCGTTCACATTTATAGACAAAACTAATTCTGCAGAGCTCATCAAAGCAATCTATACTTTATTTAACATTTTTTGTCAGTTGATGTTAATGTATTCTATCAATGCCTGATGTAGAGATATCTTGGGATCAAGTGACAACGAACAAAAATATCAAACTTTAACAGGGGAGAGTTTATCATTGGGGTCTTTAAAGTTTTAAAGGACTGTTGTCCCAGGCAGTAACATCTCTCAGGCCATACAGCTCTTGCTTTAGTTCTATGAAGACCAGATAGTTAATGAGAGCATCCCTGACCCTGCATACTCCCTCAGCTCTCGCTGCAAAATGCCTCAGGGGCCAAAACTGTAAGATCCAAGAATCACATGAGAGCCACAGAATCAAACTCCCATGATTCCTCAGCCGTTTGACGAGGCTAAAGATCTGCTTCACTGTGCGAAATTACGAGAAGAAAGTCATAATATTAATATCTATCCATCCATCCATTCATCCATTTTCTTCCGCTTATCCGGGGTCGGGTTGCGGTGGTAGCATCTTCAGATGAAAGGCCCAGACTTCCCTCTCCCCAGCCACTTATTGCAGCTCTTCCAGGGGTATCCCACAGCGTTCCCAGGCCAGCCAGGAGACATAGTCTCTCCAGTGTGTCCTGGGTCTTCCCCGGGGCCTCCTCCCGGTGGGACGTGGCCGGAACACCTCACCAGGGAGGCGTCCAGGAGGCATCCTGACCAGATGACCGAGCCTCAACGGGCTCCTCTCGATGTGGAGGAGCAGTGGCTCTCCTCTGAGTCCCTCCTGGATATCTGAGTTTCTCACCCTTTCTCTAAGGGAGAGCCCAGCCACCCTACGGAGAAAACTAATTTCGACCGCTTGTATCCGCATTACAATATTATTAGTATTAATATCCGTAATATTAATACTAAGACTTTATTTTCGTAATATTGTTTTATTCTCATACAGTTTTATTCTTGCATTTTTGTGACTTAATAATAATAATGTTATTATTATTATTATTATTATTATTATTATTATTATTATTATTATTATTATTATTATTATTATTTGCTTAGCATGGCTCATATACTCTGTCAACTAGTGAGACCCTTATAAACAAATTTAAAAAACATCAACATTCAAAAATGTGTCTAGAAATTACCATTTGAAGACTAACTTATATTTGTCAGAACTATAAATCATCAGATATTCTTTTTACAAAGAAGCCATCATATGAAATGGATGTTTGTGCAAAGTTACCTAAAGCTTTTTGAAGCCACCTTGGTCTGCTGAAGTAAATAAAGATGTAGTAGGCAGGAATGCCAGTGAGGGACATGACAAATCCAATCCCTGTGTTAAACGGGTCTGAGTACAGTGACAGGAAGACCATGAAGAAACATGTCAAACAGAACACCACCGGGATGAAGAGCGGCACCTATGGACGAGACAAGATGGGACTGATGTAATATGATGTATGTTTACACTGATGTGTGGTTTCAGAGTTCCCACGATCTGCATTTGCAGATCAGAAGAACAACATTTCTTAGAAAATGAACAAACATACCACAGAAGGGGAACTAGATCCATTTTTGGCACTGACAGTCTTTTTGAATGACTCAAAAAGAGCCTACAGTTTGGAAAGTTTCTAATTATTTTGCTTACTGATCACCATTAGAGTAATACCATTAACCTCTGCTACAAAACCCCGACATTCAAAGGCAAATGGACTGATTCCAACTAAGGGACCTTTAATGATGTAGGACTTGGCAATTCAAACTCTTAGCAGTTAGCAAAAGGTCTACTTAAAAAATGTATGAAATGTATTCATCATGTATGAAACTTTGTACAACTACAATCGGTTAAAAATACTGAAACACTTACCTTGAAGGGTCGGGGGAGATCTGGTTTGGTATATCGCAGGTAGATTAAACCCAGAACCACCACACCAATAAACAGCCACCGCAGAAAGCTCATGAAGTTAAGAAGGCTGTAAATGTCCCCCACAAACAGCTGGAGTATGGTCATGGGATACTGCAAATTCAGATACGTACAACTTGTTATTAAAACATGAGATGACATACAGGAGAAAATGTTGTCAGTATTGTATGTTCAAGAAAAACAAGAACTGAAAGCGAACTGACCAGTATAAGGACAGCAGCCAGTGGAGTGTGTCTGCGGACATGGATCATAGACAGGACCTCAGGAAGCTGTCCTTCACGTGAAGCTACATAGAACATTCTAGATAACACAAACAACAACTCATATAAACATAGAGAAATGGGAACAGTTTGACAGTAGAGTAAAGCCTCCCACATACTTGGGAATACTTCACTCCGCAGAGGTCTGTGTGTGCTCAAATGTATTCAAAGAGGACTCAATGCAAACTGAAAGTGGACACATCCTCGGGTAACACGTTCACTTCGAACTGATAAGTTTGAGAGTCGATGCAATCAGTCACAAGCACCAGCACCAGTCAATGCTGGTGCAGTGGGACTATTAAAAAGTAATGTAAATGAACAGCCATTGTTAAGACCCACAGCTCATCAGGTATGGGGTCAGAACAAGTCTTCTAAATCTTTGAGGCCTGTTTTGTCCACTAACCTTGTTTGCAGAGTACCAAGATTGAAATGGTCATTTCTTTCTAGTTATTAATTTATTCATTTATTTATTATTATTATTATTATTATTATTATTATTATTATTATTATTATTATTATTATTATTATTATTATTATTATTATTATGTGTTTGACATTCTTAGAAAGCTTAGAACCCACTATTTCAGAATCCTTATATAACTCAAAGCTGAAACTTGTTCCTGGTTTCGCCCAGCCCAGTCACAAATGTGTAGAGATGGTTTTATGTTGCAGTTTGAACTCAGTGCAGAACCAGATTGAAATAAATAGAGAATCTTTACCTTGACAAAGCAAAGTGGCCGCCGTTCATGGAACCAAAACAGGACAAGGCCACAAACACCGGGACAACAACCGAGAAGTTTCCTAATACCCTCTCTGCAAATGTCTGAAGAATGTAAATGAGAAAAGAGATACAAATAAGAAAGTAGAATATGTGCTGCTTCAGAGTTGAGGCAGTGATTAAAGTGTAGTTAATGACATTAGGTCAAGTGGTTGATGACTTCATTAAAACATATTTCTTATTGTGCTGAACTATGTAAAAAGGTTGTAAGTGTTTAAGTGAAACTACAGGATGCAATCCTTCCACCCTGACATGCCCAGGGTAGAAAAAACTGATAATTTAAAAGTTTTTCAAGATAATCCAAAGACTTTTCCAGGTACATAAATGTTGTGCTTTGAGTCCTCAGTCATTTTAGATATATTCAAAACATGAATATATCTAAAATGACTAGATATGTGATTAACTAAAGAACGATTCAAATATAGTCCATGGGTTTCAAAGGTCACATCAGATTTGTGTGAATTTATGGTCATGGCTGTAGACTGTTACTTTTTTTAGTCTTATCTTATTAAATGTGGTTAATTAGACTGAATTTAGAGGACTGAGAGGACTGCTGGCAGTAATTGTCATAAATGGGTCATGCAGAATGGGAAGACAAAGCTAATTATTATTCATGAAGCTATTAAATTTATATTAGCCACAGACATTGCTGGCATGGGTGAATATAGTCATTAAAGGGGAAAAATCAGAATTAACTAAATACATGTACAGTTGTCAATTTAAACTAAAGTAATGATTAATTTTAAATGGAAAAAAGAGAAATGTTAAACAGTTTGAACACATGACCGAGGAATCCAAACCGACATGACGTTCATATCTTCAAAGATTTGATCAGTTCCATCTTTTTGATCATTTCCATCTTCATCAGCTTGGTGCCTGTTGTTCTGTCTTGCATGTTTTCAGAATCTCTGGTGACTGCTTTATTTAATGTGACCAGAGACAAATCTAGTAACTTTTCCTGAGGTCATTGGGACTTTCTGGCTCAAACTCTGCTCAACGATCAGCAGATTCTTGACCGTGCTGATGATACAGCAGCCACAGCTGACCAACATAATATTTGTAATTGTGAATACTGGCATTGGATTAAAACCCCAAATTAACTAAACTTAAAACTAATAAGCTTTAATTGTTTTAAATGCAAAAGTTTTTTCCAGATCAACACAGCATAGGGATATATTATATTCACTCTATCATCGTTTCTTCCATACCATCCATTAGACTTCCATTCATACCGATAAACAATTGTGCTAATTAGCTGACAATGATAATAAGTGACTCCCTGTGACTTTTAAAAGTTTTGAAATATTTTGTTTATAAAACCAGAGAACCACAAAACGTAGATCATCCAAGGACGGAATGTGCTCTGTTCAAATGTTACTCAGTCCAGTGTAATGTTTTGATTGTGAATAGTATAAATATGAAACTTTATTCCTAATGGATACTTAATGCTTAATTGCGTAAGATGCAAAATTCAAAAGACCTCTAAATAATCCATGTCCTCTCTCTCTTCCACACCACATAATACAAGCACACATCCTGTTAAGGCCATCTAAAATTACTCATTAGGAAATGCTGCAAGCTTCTTTTACATAAGTCTGAGACATGAGTTAAATTTTAAATTAAGTTTTCAATGTAAACTTCTGCCCACTGTCTAATGGAGGAAGAACAGACGGCAATCCTTTTATCATATCAACCTTCTAAGAACACAGAAATGCTCTTAACACCTTTCTTAAGGCGCTCTTACCACTCATTGTGCACAAGGTAATAAAGCTAACCACATTACAAAAGAGCAGGGATCTCTTAGTGGATCTGCGAGCCCTTAAAGCTGAGGAAGACTCAATCACTGATAGCATCCTGCAGCCTAATAAGGAACTGTGGATGTTATTGGGAATGTCTGAGATGTGATTAGCTTTACCAGGGTTGGGCTGAAGCAATTGCATTAGTGGGGAAGCAAAGTCGTCAGAAATGCTTCACTAATAATGAGATGCTAAGTGCAGGAACTGCAGCATATAGGTTCAGACCTCACTGTCTGCTAGGAGAACAAAGGACTCTCTGCCCACATGTATATCATATTCTATTGTTTTAAAAGACTAGTTCATTTCTTGAACTCGTAATATTGTATATTTTAGCAAATGATCCAAACCAACTTTTTCTTGTCACCATTTGTGATCCCATACCACACAATCATGTATCAAAGACAAACTTTCAGATATATTAGCACTTTCTGACTTTCTGGTAAATCTCCACCAGGTTAAATTAGTTTTCATTATTTAAGCCCAAATATCTTCACTCCTTCAAATCCTCTTCAGAATCTTCCCCAAGTAGAGATCACTACAGGAATGATGCTCCGTGCTGACTCCAGAGGTCGACCTGGCTGCATATGATGTTTATTAATCTACGTTTTATTTTTAGCATACATGTGCAGTTGATTTGAAGTGATATCTTTCCTTTGATCTTCAGGTAGATATTGATCTGACAGATTTTGATCATAATCTGGCAGGTAAACAGTTTAATTAGCTGTTCTGCAGAGATCTTTCATATTCCCACATAGCCTGGGTTACCAACAGGGCATCCATCGGCCCTGTGATTGAAGTCAGAGATTTTTGCAGGCTCTAAATCCATTGGTTAAACTAAAATTATTTTTTGGTCAATAATTCAATAATTGCAGATTCTTCAGAAAGATATCCCTCTGACTTTATGCTGAAAACCTCCATCACAAAGCCTCCTGGATTGCCTTATTCTTTGGGAAACTACTTTTTATCTAATATTATTTACTTTCATTTACTGTTTACTTTAAAAACCAGTAAACAGCTTTTACTGTTTTTACTTTTATGAAATTAAATTTTAATAAAAGTAAATTGTATTTTACTTTTATGAAAATAAAATACAATTTACTTTCATAAAAACGTCAGATTTAACAGCTGAATATTTTGACTTTGTTAAACATACTTTAACACACTTTTTAACTATTATTGTTAATTATGGGCTTATCTTATAATTCACATTTCTACAACAACGCTGGTCTGTGGTCATTTAGTGGCCTTCAACAATTCTGAAGGAGTTGCAACAGAGTACTTTCTGTGTTTTCACTTCTTCATTCTTTTCTTTTTTTACCACTAGATTGGGTGAGTCCATATTTTTCCCCTCCTTAATCTGACAAAAATATGTCAGATAATGCCAAAACCTTATTAAATAAAATAGTGCTGTTTGTCTCATATGTGTGATTTTATTCTTCTCTTCTGTGCATGTTTTTTAATCCATAGCGGAAATGCTAATTTAACTTCTTAATGTAATGGATGGATGGATGGATGGATGGATGGATGGATGGATGGATGGATGGATGGATGGATGGATGGATGGATGGATGGATGGTCTTACCACAGCAACAGCCTCTGAGGCTAGGAGTTCCTCTGCTGACATCACAGTGTAGTAAGCGACGTTGGTCAACACATAGCAGGAGGTCACAATTGCCATGGAGATACAAATGGCCAATGGAACGGTCCTGAAAGCAGAGAGATGATTATGATGAGCATCTCTCTGACCTGCTCCTCTGTCCTGTCTCTGTATTCAGTAATTACCTGGTAACACAAAGTCTAAAAGGGCTTTCTCGTTTAAATTAGACATTTTTAGTCTAATATCAGAGTTTTACATCATGTTAATATATACTCAATTATATATCCAATCAAGAATTTCCAGTCTTTGAACAACTATTTTAATTCAGTCAATTTTATAAGTACATTTAAATTTAAAAAATCATGATGATTCAGAAAGATTTCAGCTTTATTTACACATACAAAAAAAAAAAAATGTTTTGGCTCCTGTTTAAGAAATTACAAAATATACCGTATTTTCCGGACTATAAGTCGCAGTTTTTTTCATAGTTTGGCCGGGGGTGCGACTTATACTCCGGAGCGAATTATGTGTGGAAATAAACACATTATTATATCATATCACATGTTATTTTCACACTAAACCGCAAGAGGGCGCTCTAGGCCTGTGTTATTCTACCTTCGGAAAGGTAGAAGAAGTTAACGGAGTTGTTTACAAGCAACACAGGACGAAGATTTAATTGCGTTTAGTGACTTGGAGACACGGATGGTTTGGTAAACCTGTTAGCATGTTATTTATGCGATAGTTATCTGAATAACTCTTAATATGTTATGTTAACATACCAGGCACGTTCTCAGTTCATGTGTCATGTAACGTTAGCAAACCATACAATTATTCAGCCTGTTGTTGCCTCTATTCTATTTTTATTGCCTTNGTGCGACTTATATATGGATTTTTCTTCTTTATTATGCATTTTATGGCTGGTGCGACTTATACTCCGGAGCGATTTATAGTCCGGAAAATACGGTACTTAGATTTTTTAAGTTAATTTAAGTTTTGTTGACTAAAATTGCACAAGTTGTTGTTAATTAATCAGTTGATTCATTAAAAAAGTCATTTTTTGAGGCAATGAGTTTGAATTTTTGAAGTAAGGAGAACTAATTTGATGATACTTTTCTAAGTGCCAGTTTAAGAGCTGCGACTCAATGGTTTAGATAAATACGACCAGCTGGGTCAGACTGGACAGGACTTCAGCCGATAACTGGTCTCTTTACCTGCCTTTGGCTCCAGTCACCAGCAGGGCACAGAGAAGTCGCCTCCCTCTGAGCTGATTGTTCTGAACAGCACCCAGACAAGGCATACTGAGAATGAAGTGTGTCAGTGGAGTATTTAAAACACCCACCGATTATGTCATACTATGGATTATGTGTATCTATTTAGTGAAGGAAGTAACTATGGAACTAATGAACCATGTCTATCTTGTTTGACTTCATTCTAAGGTAACTAAGACCTGATTAAAACATTATCTTGTTTGAGCATGTAGTCCAGTACATGGATTACATGTACTGGACATGTAGTCCAGAGAGGAGTCAGCTGGGACCATAGGATGGACCATAGTATTTTGTAGCACACTAATTTGATTTGACTTAAATTTGTTGCTAGTTTTTTGAAGCTTTTGCCAAAGCTGCATTTAGTTGGAGGTGTAAAACTGATATATAAAAATGAATAAAACATGAAAATGAACTTGCTTTTTCAACTTTAGACCACAGTGACTGATTTGATCACCTCATTAGTGTAGTTATGTCTACTTTACCATTTACCATGCTTCATTTTATTTTTTCATTCTTCTTATAAAGATAACAGTGGACAGAATGAGAGCAGTGCTACACAGGGGTGTACATTATGTAGAACATGCAGGTAGTGCGATGGCAGTGCTCACTGTGTCTAGACGTCACTTTTCAATTAGGTTTGATGAATGTTCTCAGAATACACTGACACAGTTTCACTGAAATGGAAAACACACTGTGCAGTCTGTTTTCAAGTTCTCCATGTGTTTATTGTCTCTCTCTTCTTTCACGTTGCTCTGTTGCTGTTGAGTGTTTATTCAATGATAAGTTATTTTATCTTTATTTTCTCTTTGCGAGGTAATGAAGCGGAAGCAAATATGTTCAGCATGTTGTATCTGTCAGTTAACTTCAGTTATCAGTTGATGCAGAAAAGTGTTTTTGTGGCATTTTGTGGTTTTCTGACTGTTCCGTATTATTTTCGAGCTAGATAAGATTACATTTGGATTTATTCACATGACTTTTTCCTTTTCTCATCCCAATGAGGCCTCCGCCAGCACCTCTGTGGTCAGTGGCTTCTCTCTGGCTGTATTTTATTGATCACAGATAGTTTATCTGAGCTCCTTCACTGAGCACAGCCTGCTGTGGCAGCTGTTGCAGGAAAATCCAACTAAATGCAGAAACTCAACTACAGGTGGCTAAAGTCCGAAAGCACCAAATTCTGAGGGAGAAGTGCAGAGAGCATTAGACACTAGTTCGTCACATTATATTTATCCTTCTAGCCATCTTTGCATGGCACTTTGTCAGTTTACCTAAACCTTTTCCTCTGGGTTTCTACTAGTGTTTTAGTTGTGAAGACCACTTTTTGATGGTATCGTCTACTAGATCACATTTGAACTTGCTCTTGTCTCGGTCTCAAACATTGAGGACTAGGGATTTTATTTCAAGAGCAACCAAGACCACAAGTGTAAATATCACTAAGTTGTTGTCCAATTTCTTTAACATTGTTGCTTCCACTGGATGTAAAACGTCCTGATTCAAATGTAAGCAATAATGTGACTCATAACTAATCGTGTTTTTGTTACTGCTGCCACCCGTCCCCAGTCCCTTTCACTCACACTCCAAAAAAGTGGAGTGTGAGTGGCCATAACATCAAACTCTTATTGTCACTTAGGAAGGAAGCACAAAGTTCTGTGTAACTGATGTTAGCCAAGCTGGCTAGCTAATGTTAGCAATCTGCCTCTGTAACAAAATGATTTGGTGAATATTAGTGATAATGATTAAGTTACTTACCTGTGTAGAGTATATATTGTGTGTTGTAGGGCATAGTTTGTATTTCCTGTCAGGTCTTTGCCTCCTAGCTGAACAAACTAAGCTAATGTCACCTAATATAGTTAACATATGGAAGGAAATAATCAAATGCAAATTGAGAGATTGAGGGAACAGGACTTGCGGTGACAACTTCTTCCTAAGTTTAATTTTTGCATATGATAATCACGAGACAAGCCAGGATGATTTAGTATTAACTTACATCAACTTTAGCCAATATGTGCATAAAGCTTCTGACATTAAAGTTATGCGCTGAAATAGCTAAATTTATTTCAGCTCTGAGATTTTTAATATTTAGGTGCTTTTATGAAAATGTGAATCTTTCAAATGAATTTGAGAAGCTGTTGGTCTTGTTCCACATTTTATTGAATCATGTTGATCCTGTTTCAGTCTTGATACACTCTGGTCTTGATCTCGACTTGGTCTTAGTTAGTTGGTCTTGACTATTATCCTAGTATGTGGTTCATCACATTAACCTGAGTGTCATCACAGATCAGCCAGCATATGGAACTTACTTCTCTGGGTTGTCAACCTCCTCTGTCACAAAGTTGAGATAAAACCTGGAAAAACACAGAGAAGAAACAGCTTTAATGGAGAAAACAAGCAGCAACAGACACAAGATCCAAGTACTTCCTGTACTGATATGAAATAATCACACAATTCCAGTACAACCATTTACAATGGTTTTATTTCATCAATCATATTTTTTATGTTGATCATTTAAGTGGAAATGAAGCATTAATTATGCCATTTAAAAATTATACATTCCAAGGCCATAATTTAGTATCATATCTATACATGACTGGTTTGATTCTCTGCTACATCTCTGTTCGTAGACCTGATATAAATCTTAAGATAAAATATTTAAACCACATTGATGTCAAGAGTGTTAGTCATTTTAATTACATAATATAATTCTAAACAAATTGCTGAAAATGGAAAGAAGCACAAACTAAAGCATGTCAACATGCAAAACTACAAGAGGTCACTAAAGAAGTCTATGATTCTCAGTCTTACTATCAGAGAGGAAACAGTAAATATGAAGATATTTGTCTTGTTCTGGTAGCAGAAAACAACATGTAGTTTAATCTAGCATGTCATTAGAACATGGAAGTGTACAGGCTGTTCCAGTACAACAAGATGCCTTCTGGAAATCATGTTAATGCTTAAACAGTGTTAAAAGCTAATTTATAAAAGCCAAATGGAAACTGTTCAGCATGAATTATAATTCTTACCCAGAACTGCCCACACATCACTGCTCTGGCACTTATAACAAGATCGATCCGTCCGACCCTGAACACCATTTAATTATTCTTGCCAATCTTGGCTGTTAATAAAAGTCTATTAGATGTCAACTATTTTGGCAGAACTGCTAAAGATGTGTAAAACCTTCAAATAAATTCAACGTTTACTACTGCTGCCTAGTCACACACTGGGAAAGTCAGAAAAAATGAGGACACATTTTCTTGTCAAGAAATACATGTTTTTTCAGGGCGTGCTGTGGTGGCGCAGGGGTTTAGCACGCCCCACGCCTGGAGGCCCTAGTCCTCGATGCGGACGTCGTGGGTTCGACTCCCGGTCCCAGCGACCCCTGCCGCACATCCTCCCACCTACTGTCACAAAAAATATGAGCCACTAGTGCCGCAAAAACTGTTTGGAGAAAAAAATAATAATAATACATGTCTTTAACAGAATCAAAGGTGGTAAAAATAAAAATTTAGTTGTTTTTTTTTTTTTTCATTTTTTATCAGATTGTTAGGGAGCAACAGTATAGAGGGGTGTGTGGGGTCACCAAGTCTCCATAGCAACCATTAGATACAATCTACAAGTCAATCATGTATGAAAATAAAAAAACAATTCCTTTTGTCCTACCATTACTAAAGTAAGCTAGTGGAGTTCACCTGCTGGGACTGTACCTGGAGCGGTGTGTGTTGAGGAGGTCAGATGAAGTTTGAACTGTTCAGCCTCACTTTCAGATGGGCTTAGAGTAAAACAGGATGGACATGTGCTGTAGATGTGACTCTGGTCCAACCCAGCTGAACCAAACAGCTGAATCGCCTCCTCAGTCTGAAAGCCAATTGTTCAAAACCTTGCTAATGACCAAGACATTTGACTCAGCTGTGTTGAAGCACAGCCACATCTAAAAGGCCTTCGTAATGCCAGGACGAGGTTGTACGATGTAATTGTCCATAAGTGTGGCACCAGAAATTTAGTAATAAAATAACATCTATCTACATGGCCTTGTAAAACCTCAGGCGTTTAGTAAATCTCAAACTATCTTTGGTTTGTTTCCTTCCTCTGTTTGGTTCATTCATGTGAACACAGCAACAGCCAGCTGGTACAGACCTAAACTAACCGTACTGAGACCTTTTGGAGGAGGTGGTCTCAGTTTGGTTCCACCGTAGATCAGGACATTTGCTCTGTGAACGTGAGCCGACCTTGATCCGACTCAGCGACCAGCTTTAGCCAACCTCCTTCCTTAGCAGGTTTTGCATTGCAATGTGAGATGTGGCTGAGAAACTAAGCTAATAAACAATGCACATCTTTTCCATAAAGCATAAAGCCTCATGCAACTTTCAAGACATCTCAACTTTCAAAATAATTTCTTCAGATGATTTTGCCTGATATAATCAAAATTAATGATATGATAAAATTCTGTGTCCCCCTGGTTCAGAATGCAGAATCTGCTTCCTGTATTTACATTTGGTTCTCCCTTCCCATATCTGACCATTAAACAGACGTTGTTATGTGGTTAGTACCGAAAGGTTTTAGTTGGTTGGAGTTTTTTTATATGTGAAAAGAAACTAATCCAACAAAAGAGCAGCAAGTTAACAAACTCATCAACAGATTTGGATCAGAGTAAATGAACAATAGGTGTGAAAACACGCCATACTTCCTGCATGGGTATGCAGTACATAGAGAGAAAATGAAAGAATGTTCACCAAAGTTCTTCAATGTTTTCCATGTGGAATTATTTTATTGCCATAAAGATGGAATTCATTTGAAGGCTTTTAACACATCTTCACCAGTCGTTCAAAAATGCTGGCTGCCCCTCTAGATGAGTGTTTCTTGAGCATCTGTTCACTGGAGGTCTAGTTGCTTGAGTAGTATTTGTAATTCTTTAATCTTAGGCAAAAATCTAATAATTGCAAATTTTACCAGGTTTTAAAATTGTCATCTGCTACTGATAAAACACTGATTGTCTGTCTTTGTTTCGTGGATTTTGCCCGAATGTGTCGGTCTCTGTGTTTGTGTGGACCATACCTACCAACCAGCGTATGCATACATCCCAGAGTAGAAAGCCAGGGGCATTCCAGACAGCTGCACCTTGCTCAAATCAAAGGCATTCTCAAAGTTTTTGTTTTCACCTGTACACACACAAAGACACACACATACATTCTAAAAGGACATGCATTACCTACTTTAGGTGTTTTGAAACACCTTCATTGTTTTAAAGTGAAGAGTGAGTGCTGCAGTCACATAATGATACGTGTATATAGTTGAAACCAGAAGTTTACATACACCAAATAAAAAAACACAAGCACATTTTTTCTCACTGTCTGAAGTTAAATAAGACTAAATTATCTATTTTTAAGTCAGTTAAAATGACAAAAATTATGATTATTAACTAAATGCCAGAAAACTGAGAAGATTTTTTTGAATTTTTTGTAACTTTCTTCAAAATCAAAAGTTTACATACATTTAGCACTATGTGACTTGGGCCAAACCTTTTTGGTTTCCTTCCACAAGCTTCTCATAATAGTTTGCTGGAGTTCTGGTCCGTTCATCCTGACAGAACTGGTGGAACTGAGTCAGGTCTGCAGGCCGCCTCACTCACACACACATTTCAGATCTACTGAGGTCCTAACCTGAGGTCCTATGGAGCTGAGTGTCTGATAACACTGAGTGTGTTTTCTATGAGTCACTCTGTAACCACTGTGGCTGAATGCTGAGAGTTATTGTTCATTAAAAAACAATCTATGACCAAGATTTTATTTCCTAAATTTATGCTTCAATAATTCTACATAATAGTCTTTCCTCATGTTGTTATCTATTTTATGAAGTGCACCAGTACCTCCTTAAGCAAAACAGTCCCACAACATGATGCTGCCACCACCATACTTCACATTTAAGATGGCACAATCGTCCAAATGTACTGATGGTCATTATGTCCAAACAGTTCCACTTCATTTTCATCAAACCACATTACATGTTTCCCAATGAACATGTAATGACTCTGTCTTACCAGCTTCAGCTGCATTTTCTCCAGGTCTCTGCCTTTTGTTTTGGAGACAAACTAGTTTGAACCAGAACCCGTCTCCTTCCTGAGTGCTATGAAAGCTGGGCATTCCTATCATGTCTGTACTTGTGTGTAACTGTTTGAACAGAAGACTGCAGCACCTTCAAGCATTGGTACATTGTTCCTCAGGATGACCCACACTGGATCTGCTCTATGATTCTCCTTCCTGATGTCTTAGCTGATTTATGCTGACTTTCCCTTCGTGTGAAACAATGAGGTTGTGTATTCCTGGTGAGCCTCCAATTAACTCAAATGTGACAGTTAACCTATCAGAGGTTTGTGGAAGGAAACCCAAATGGTTTTACTCAAGTCATACAATTAAAAAACAGTTTTTCCTCATACTAACAAAATTAATATAAACTTCTGAATAAAAAAAAATAAATAAATTTCTCATTATGTTTTCTGGGATTTAGCAAATAAAAATAATTTTGCCATTTTAATTGACCTAAAAAAGAGAGGTTTGTGTCTTTTTATTCAGTGTATGTAAACTTCTGGTTTGAACTGTATTTGCAGTTGCACACAAGAACAGGAGCATCCTATTTATTAACAACAATAATCAAATCAGCCATAAGCTGAATGAGTGGAGGAGCAATTCTCTCATTTAGATTGGAGAGAAAGAGTTCTGCCAACAAAGGTCCAAAAATATTCTTCAGTGGGTTCAACGTTTAGCTGTGAATGTGCAAATGCTGCCCACAATATAATTCATCTACATTGTTTAAGTGCTACATTGCTAAGAATCATAATGTCTGTGTATCGATAAGCAGGAGAGAACGAAGTAATGTGAAATCTATCAGCTGTTGTAGTTATTCTACAGAACAACACAATCTAACCCTGTTAGCTTATTTATTTTCCATTAGTTTGTGTTACCTATGAGGTGAGTTTTCAGAGCTACTTCATTTAATAAATGGCTTTCCACATTGACTGACATTAGACCAAACACAACATATGTACAGCTTGTATTACTTGAGTTCAAACATTCAGAATTATGAAGTTAAAATGGTTCAATTAAACTGTGTTCATTTCAGGCTAAAATCTGATTCTCTAGTATGTGCACAGTGCCGCAGGTTTAACAGATACACTCTGGTATTTAAAGGAGTAATTAATCAACTTAAATTAATTAATTTATTTTGATTAATAACTTGTTCACAGTTGGATAGTGTGCTGTGATAAATAGCTAAAACTCCAAGGAGGGCTGCTACTCTCTAATTAATTGGAAGGCCAGGAAATCCTAGCTAATGGGGAAAGAAATCAGATGGTTTTGTTTATGAACTCTATAAAATCTAATTAGCCGAGTTTAGGTAGATGTTAGCTTTTTGTGTCATTATAGTAAAGAAGAACTAAATTCCTGCTGCACATCTGATCTTACATGTTTTGGAAGGATGTTATTTATGTGCTCTTGTCCTTCTTATACATTAAGGCCGTAGGACACTTTCCTCTCAAAGGTACTCCATGACTGGATTTAAGCAGTGCCAGAAATACGTGGTGAAAATCACACAGTGAATGCTGCTGCAACACACAGACTCTCCTGTTTTCCCAACCATTAATGCAGGGTGATGGTGCATCAATCTAAAACGAAGGTTGGTTTTTGTTGTGTACTTGCCACTTGCTTAAAAAAGTTTCCTTAAAAACAGAGAGAACATGAGGAGAGAAAACAGACCTGCTGTGTAAACTGTCTTCACCTACAAAATTAAAGCATGAATAAAAACAACTAACTAAGATTTGTCAACAGTCGATAACCAAAGCTTCAACACAGATGTCAAACTTTGTTTAACTAAAGTTTACAAAATATCTAAGTAAATCAGAACTTTTGAATTTATCCCACACAATTAATTTATGAGAAGCT
>CAEFZX010020369.1:0-27377 GCA_903066825.1 Alfaro cultratus
CCAACCAACCAACCAACCAACCAACCAACCAACCAACCAACCAACCAACCAACCAACCATCCATCCATCCATCCATCCATCCATCCATCCATCCATCCATCCATCCATCCAACCAACCAATCAACCAACCAACCAGAACCAACCATCCATCCAACCAACCAACCAGAACCAACCAACCAACCAGAACCATCCATCCATCCATCCATCCATCCATCCATCAATCCATCAATCCATCCTCAACACTTCCTCATCTGAGCATCCCAACATTTTCCCAGGATCATCATTTCTAGAAGTTTCCAGCTTCCTCTATCTAACCTTTGACCTCAGAATCGTGAAGTTGCTGCTTCCTCACCGTGTTGTTCCACTTTGTGCTGACTTCCTCAAAGACGTCGTAGAGCCAGTCGATCTCCTGGACGGCAGTATCCGGGTCAGTGTGGAGCGGAACCAAAACAAACTCCTTGATATCTGGAAGAAAAGACGTTCCAACGGATCAGAAAAGGAAAATAAGAACCGTTTTAGTTCTTTTTAAAAATCTACTGACCAGTTTTATTGCAGCTGAAATGGACGGCAAACGGCGGCCGGGCGAAGGCTTTACCTCTGTACTGGTACTGACCCAACTGTTCCACCAGGTGTGTCCTAATCAGAGGGTCAAAGGTTAAGTCAAGGATTTAGAGTCAGAGAGAGGACTAGGAAGGAAGGATATGAGGAAATCCTCAGGAAACAAGGAAAGAAATAAGGTAGGACACAAAAAACGAGGAAGAAAGGAATGAAGGAAGGATAAGAGGAAACAAGGAATAAACAAAAAAAAGTGAGGAATCACAGGAGGAAACAATGAAGGACACGATAAACTGAAATAATTTAATAATATTTTAATTGAAATGTTAGTAAAAGTAAATTGACTTTGTGTTTAGAATGAAATCCTGAGTCTCACCTGTAGATGAAGACGTACTGCTGAAGGTCATCAGAGGACTTCCCCAGACTTTGACTAGACACGTATTCATAACGATGTTCGTCATACCTCAACAAACCACACAAACGCAGCATCTGTCCACTGAACGCAGCACTTGACATCAACAGTTTCACATTTCTGCACAGAAACTCATACAAAGCGCCTGATCCAGAAAATCTGGAGACATTTTAAATATTTTAGCCCCATGAATTTCTGACATTTTTAAATTAATATTATAAGAAGCTGTTACTTTAAACTGACCATGACACACAAGTAATAATTTACCTAAACTACTGATTTATAATTACCTGAAATCATCAAATGACAACACACCTGTCTAAAGTAATGGGCTAAATTAAATATTTTTATAACACTCAGAGTGAAGCTAACAGATGTCACTGATAATTAATTTAGATAAGGTAATGGACTATATTTATGGATAGACAGTATTTTATAATAGTTTATAACCCATAAAGCTGTTATTTATTAGCCAACCTGTCCACAATTTACTGATGCTAACAGTGGCTAAGCTAACGTAGCTTTGGGAATCACTTGAACACTTTTTCTGTTTTCTTTTTGGTTTGGAAGTTGGAACCTGGAACTGGGAATAAAGCCACGCCCAGTTTAACAGAGCTGATGGTTTTAGCTGAGCGTCAGAAAACCAGTGGCGCTTGCTAGCTGCTATTACCGGCTAAATGCTATTAAGTTAGCATACCTCTACTATATTCCCTAGTAAACACAACATAGCTGTTAGCATTTAGCAGATGTTGACTTTACCATGTGTATCATGGATTTATTAACTGGTTTTTTATTTTGAATTTCACTTTTGAAGCTGATGTGGCGGCCATATTAGATTTTTTAAAGTTTAGTTATTTTTCCAATGTGGATTAGAAGATCAAATAAAACACACCAGATATCATTTAGCTGCAATAAAATGTTTCTGATGTATACTTTTAAAAGTCATAATGGCATGAAACATAACAGTCATGTTAGTAATGACAGATTTGGGTTTGCCAGCAAAAATAAACCCACACATCCAAAACATTCATCAGTAATTATCAGTAATGATGCGTTTATTGATTGGTTTTTAGAAAATGAAGCATGCTAACACCTTTAGCATGAAGCCCCTTCAGGTTAGTAAAAAGAGTAAATCCCAAGTTTTTTATTTGAACATATTTTTCTTCTAAACAACCAAAGAAAAATAATTAGCCTGTAAAAATGTAGCACCAGATGGTCAGACAGAAAATGGTCATCCATGTTAGAAAGCAGCTCTGGGTAAACTGGAAACCAGTTCTCCTCCAGTTTATGATGCACTTTTACATTAAACACAGTAAAGATTTCAACACATATCAAAGGATTGTTTTAATTTATCTAGTTTTACTTTTCTGTCCTGTCACAAATGAATGAAAATTATTTTAAATGCACTTCTGGTAAAGGTATGAATAATTTTGTCTTTTCTCATCATACAGTAGAAATATTTCAGTAATTTTTCAGTAATATCTCTGTTTGATCCAGAATCTTGCCACCCAGGATGAATATGAAGGCTTCAGGAACAGAATAAATCAATAACTGCTCCTGAAGAGACCAGGATTAGTGAAGGAGGTTAAATGAAGTGATTCATTTCCAACATCGTCCCAAACGCACAGAAAATCCACTGTACCTGTTATTTGTCCTGTTGGAGGCAGACAGCAGACACAGATCATTATTATCTGCTTTATTACAGTCATAATCAATTAAAAAGCACCATTTAAAAATAATAACCTTCAAGACCACGTTTCTGTTTTTAAAAATTATTTTTCATTTTATTCAAACTTTAACCGTTGAGTTGTCATCAATTGTAACGTAAAGTCTTTCAAACATGTAGTTAATCTACATAATGGATTTAACTTGATGATAAAGTTCCTGAAATAAATGAATAATATTGGAATTTATTGAGTATGTTTGTGTTCAGGTTGATGAAGAACCGGAGGAGGAAGAGGAGGAGGAGGAAGGTTATTACAGTTCACTAAAACTAACAAAATAATAAAACCTGAATTTGAGAAAACATTTGTGAACTGAAATAACTGTTTATACAATTGACTTAAAGATACTGAAACTATGTGTGTTTATGAATTTATTTATTGATGTGAAATTGATTTATTTTTCTCCAGTTCATGTCAGCTGTCGGTAAATAACGGCTCCATTTATTCACATATTCTCAATAACTGACTGTTTCTTCTGTAGATGATTCATTACACAGTCGATGTTTACAAAACCACAAAACTAACTGAATTAGACACAAAGTAAAAACTAAAACTATTATAACCCAGCTTCTGTGAACGCACCACAGGCCGTCACGGGACAAACCATAAAGTTTGTTTAAAAGAAAAATATATATTTGAAACTGCAAAAAAAGAAAACTTTGAATATGAAAAGTAGTTTTTTTTCTGTTTCAAAGTTTTTTTAAGTTTTAAAATAATTTTTCTGTTTCAAATCTTTATTTTCAGCTTAGATGGAGGAAGTGTGTAAACGTGGATGATGACGAGGAGAAGGAGATGAAGGCTGGAGGTGAGTTTTGTCTATCGAAGCAAATTAATGTAAAAATTGAACTCAAATTTGCTCTGAACCTGAACTTCCTGGATCAGGAGCTGTCTGCCGCCAACAGCGACCCTGACTGCTACTGCTGGATTTTAGCACCACAATCAGCTGCTGCTCTTCCAGAGTGGAAGTGGCCTAATTAAAGTAGGCTATGCTGCTTCCAGTGGGCTTCTTACTGATCCAGTTAACGGCAGAGAAGCGAGAGCCAGAGGAGGAAACGTTCTGGGTCAGAATCGTGTTTGGTTCTGGAGGAGAGCGTGATGCCAACCTGTTGAGCGACGCCACCAGAACTTTGACTGCTTCCAGCTCCGGATCCACAACGTCCAGCAGGACGCAAATGTCACAGCGGGACACGATCTGCAGAGGAAACAACTCCGGGTCAGCAGGAGGAGGAACGTAAAGACAAACAGGAGAAGAAGAAACTTAAAGAAAATACAAATAAACTATAAAAACAGGAGAAATGCTTCAACTTTTAATTGATTTTTCATGTTTTCACTGATGTGTCAGTGTGTGTGTGTGTGTCAGTGTGTGTGTGTCAGTGTGTGTGTGTGTGTCAGTGAGTGTCTGTGTGTCAGTGAGTGTCTGTGTGTCAGTGAGTGTCAGTGTGTGTGTGTGTGTGTGTCAGTGTGTGTGTGTGTGTCAGTGTGTGTGTGTGTGTGTCAGTGTGTGTGTGTCAGTGTGTGTGTGTGTGTGTCAGTGTGTGTGTCTGTGTGTGTGTGTGTCAGTGAGTGTCAGTGTGTGTGTGTGTCAGTGTGTGTGTGTGTCAGTGTGTGTGTCTGTGTGTGTGTGTGTCAGTGAGTGTGTGTGTCAGTGTGTGTGTGTGTCAGTGTGTGTGTCTGTGTGTGTGTGTGTCAGTGTGTGTGTGTGTCAGTGTGTGTGTCCTGCCTTGGTCAGAGTGTGCATCACTTTATAATCTGCTGCCTTCGCCTTATTGAACTTCTGGATGTTGTAGGAACAGATCCTCAGTCCTGCTGCTCCTCCGATCATCAGACTGCAGAAGGAAAGCAGGACGAGGCGACCAACGCTGGAGGAGCGCCCCCTCATGGCTGGATCTGAGAAAGCAGCAACGACACACAGCTGATTTTGGAACAATGTTTCCTCCAGTTTTGATCCGTTTTCTTCTTGGGAATAATCTTCCTCTCTGGAGGAAGATGGGCCAGTTTAGAGCTGACCTTTGACCTCTCCCTCCTCTGGGGTCATTGCTGCTGTCTTTCCACCCTGTCGTTGTGCTAACCTGCTGTTTTAGATGTGCTCTGCTTGATGACGATCAGTGACACAGAGCTGCTGGTCTGAAGCCAGCAGGGTGTATGTTAGAATTATTATGTTTGTTATCTTTCTTACATCAATAGTTTTATATTAATAGTTGTTTTTCATTTAAAGCTTTAGTGTTCTCACCCCAGAGAGGAGGAACGTGTTAAACTGTGTGTAAGACATAACTAACCTTTCCTTAACCTCAAGCATGTTCTTGCAGGTGCTTCCGTAGCAGATCTTCCTGAGATACTCCTCAGTTGTGAAACTGTCTGTGTAGAATCTAGTTTCTGTTTCCCCTTCCTTCCTATCAGTACAGCCCTCCTTCTGTTAAGATCACTCTCCCACTTCCACTCACTCCTTCCCCTGCTGATGAACAGACAAACTGCAGCAGAGTGTCAGAACGAACGCTGAGCAGCTTGTGGAAGCAGTTTGCTGCGTCTTCTCCTTTTGCAAAAGTGAAAACCAATAAATGTTGTCTGTGGTTCTTTTGTATATAGTTTAAGAAAATACCCTTCAGTGTACTTACTTTTTCCATCTGTTGTGCTTTTTAGAGGCACAACAGACTAAAGACAAAACCGTTTTAGTTTAATTAAGCTCAGAAAAATCAAACATCAGACCTGAAACAAGGTGTGAGAATAAAAGTTAAAGTATCACAACTTCAACATGTTTTACTGAGCCAAGAGTGAAAAAGTAAAAAGTTGACTCAAGTACTGAAATATAAAAAATTACATCAACAGACGGACCAACATAAAGGTAAATGGACTTTTTCTGGTGTTGTAAGAACCAAAATGAAAATAATTCACAAAACAAAAAATAAAATCAGGTAAAATAAAATGTTTCCAAATCAGTTTCAGAAGCTGCAGGTCTGAGTCTGGAGGGTTTGGGTTCCAACATGTTTGATTTTCATTCAGTGGGGAGAAAATCCAGAAATTCAGAGACACTTCATAACAAAATCACTCAAAAATAAAATGCTCCTAAAAGTACATTTCATCAAAAAGTTACTCAGCTGTAATTGAATGAAGTTTCTGGGTTTGTGTTTTCAGCCTGCAGGTTAGATGTGATGCAACGTTCAGAAAGAATTTCCTCAGAATCAGACAAAATGTTCCCACAACGACGAGCAGCGAGGCGTCCTGCCTCAGTTCAGATCTTTTCTTTTAAACCAGAGAAACAAGCATCACTTCAGGAGAAACCAGCAGCTGGCAGGAAGAACTGAGCTGAGAAACATTACCTCTGCTCTACTTTCCTTCACTTATTAACTCAGAAAGCTGCAGCGACGGTTGGCGACGTGCGACAGCAGCTCCGTCCGCTCAGACTCCAGTGGCTGCAGGCAGAAATAAAAACCTGTTCAGCAACGTCAGATTCACAAAGCTGGACTCCAGATTAACCATCTGAACCCAAAATTACCGAAACAATGAGGCTGTTTGCTGACATTCAGGCTGAATGAAACCGGCTCCTGCCATAAAAACGTTTCATTAATGAATCAGAAACCAGAAACTCCAAACACAAGATTTCATCCAGAAACATAAAGCTGAGGCAACGAGTTCCTCAAGAAACAGGAAAGAAGAGATCCAGGAACATCCCGATGACACTTAAAGACCTTAACGTCTTTACAGGTGGATCATGGCTGCTCAGGTGACCGTGGGGCGTTTAAAGGGCCAGAGTTACGGTTTCCATTTTATAGCACAATACAGTAACTATGTCATAAAAATGCTGTTTATATCCAACATGACTTAAAAAACATTTTACTTCCTGATTAACGCCTTGAAATTGGGAGTCTGTCTCTTTAAGAACTCCTGCTCTCTCTGAAGCTCCGCCTCCAGGAAGTCATCCAACATGGCTCCTCTATTAACCCTTTAACGTTTCCACCAGCGTTGCTCTGAGCTGTTTGCTAATTGCTGCTGGCTAGTCTGGAGGAGCTGAGAGGGGGAGGAGCTGCGCCTCGGAGGCGGGGCCAGGTGTTTAACAGCTGACTGGTTGCCATGGAGATCAGAGGATTGCATGAAAGAATCGAGGCAACACTCTTTATTTTGTAAATAACACTTCAGATTCAACCTGAAGATATTTTAAATATCCAAAAATGATAAAACAGAAAATAAAGCCCAAAATGAATAAAACGCATTATGAAGTCTCTGTAAACATTTTAGTGCATTTCAATTGATCAATTGAGCAATATATAGATTAATTGATCAGTAATTACAACAATAACAGCTCAGTTTTTAATTAGCCCTGGAGTAACAACAAACTGAAATCTGGAATCAATAATGAACATAAAGTCAGTCTCTCTGGTCCAGACATGAACGGATCAGAACCAAATATCACATTACAGGAAACTCAAAGTTCTTTAAATCAGGAAAACTCTCATGTTCAGAGGCAGAGCCATAATCAATGCAACATTGATTAGTTGATCAGAACTGATGAGTCTGGTTTCCTGATTGATTGATTGATTGATTGATTGATTGATTTCTCTAGTATATTTTAGTATTGGTCCCTGAGAAACGATGAAAACCCAGAGAGAAGAGAAGCAGACGTTTGGTTAAATGACCTCTGGAGGACTGACCAATCAGGCGACGGCGCCATCTTGGATGCAGAAGAAGAAGCAGAGCTGGATGTCGGGTTCTCCATTAGGCACCATTTTCCTAAAGCAGCAGCAGAACAGAAGCTGGAAGTTTCTCCGTCAAGGTTTTGGGCTTGTTGATCTCCGTCTGCCCCTCCCAGCCGCAACCAGCTGGCAGAACCGGTGGAGCAACTCTCTGCAGAGCAACGCCTGTGACCGACGACAAGCAGCAACAACCTTCAAACGGACCAAGAGAGCCGCCGCCGGCTCTGATCCAACACACACTTTTATTGGTACAACCGCTGAGAAGCTAATTTTAGACGTGTGATTCAGGGTTTAATGGGTTTTTGGTGTTATTAGAATTGTAAGCTAATTGTTTTAATGTTGTTTTGGTGTTTTTATCATTTCCTCCCACAGCAGGGTTTGATAACATCACAGCATTATTATTATTATTTCATTATTCTGAAATAAAATGAGCAGCTGTGACTCCAGAGCATGAAAACCTGACAGTTTGTGTCTGTAATTAAAACATGAACCAGTTATGGATCACTGTCTCTTTAAGTGAAGTCCAGGGTTTCTTCCTGCTGGTACTGGGCTCAGTGACGGCTCTCTCCTGAGTCAGCATGTTGACTCTGCTGAGGTTCCTAGGAACTGGTGCTGTGGTCATGTGACCGTCCTCCCACCCTGCACTGATTCATTCTCAGGTGAGACACACCTGCAGCAGCTGGACATTTCTGGAGTCTGGAAACGGTTTTCAGAGAATCCCTTCGTCTCCAGACGATAAGAACCTGCAGCGTTGTGCTGAGTGTCTGAGCCAAATGAAGGAGGTTCCACTGCAGCATGTCACCATTTTAACTGCTAAAGGTTTTACAGTCAGACAACATCAGGAAACAGATTTGCTCCAAACTATTCATAATTCACCTTTGCTCTTACAATATTTTAAGAGTTTGATTAAAATTCACAACTAATGGATGGAAACATGGAGGTTGAGTTTCCTGGTCTTTATTCTGGTTGATATAAATGTGTATTTAAATTTAATTTAAATGTGTATTTAAATTTCCACTGATACTTGAAACTGATCTGATCTACATCAGAAAATCATTTGCTGCCTCGTGTTCTGACTGGAAGCTCCGCCCATCAGGCAACGTGTAAAAACTTTCACTTAGCAACTTATTGACATATTTATCAACTTTTCAGAAACAATAACTGTCTGCTGATATGAAAAATTGGTCTGAAAACTGCAGTCGACGCCCTGCTGAGCATATCAATAAACCATTTCCTGGTTTGTTTCCGTATGGAGCTTTATTTCATTTAAATTGTCGAGATGGTTAAACATGTTGAGTCCTTTCTGCTGCAGCTGGATGAGCCGGACTCGTCATCCCTGTTTTTGTCAACAGATCCTGCAGCACAACGCTGAATATCTGAGGATTCTGCAGCGAAAACGGCTCCGATGCTGCAGCGCAAAGACCTGATGCTGCAGCGCAAAGACCTGATGCTGCAGAGCAAAGACATGATGCTGCAAAGACCTGATGATGCAGAGCAAAGACTTGCTGCTGCTGCAGAGCAAAGACCTGATGCTGCAGAGCAAAGACCTGATGCTGCAGAGCAAAGACATGATGCTGCAAAGACCTGATGATGCAGCACAAAGACCTGATCCTGCAGCACAATGCTGAATATCTGAGGATTCTGCAGCGCAAACGGCTCCGATGCTGCAGCGCAAAGACTTGATGCTGCAGCGCGAAGACCTGATGCTGCAGCGCAAAGACCTGATGCTGCAGCAAAGACCTGATGCTGCAGAGCAAAGACTTGATGCTGCTGCAGAGCAAAGACCTGATGCTGCAGCGCAAGACCTGATGCTGCAGAGCAAAGACTTGATGCTGCTGCAGAGCAAAGACCTGATGCTGCAGCACAATGCTGAATATCTGAGGATTCTGCAGCGCAAACGGCTCCGATGCTGCAGCACAAAGTCCTGATGCTGCAGAGCAAAGACCTGATGCTGCAGCACAAAGACTTGATGCTGCAGAGCAAAGACCTGATGCTGCAGAGCAAAGACCTGATGCTGCAGAGCAAAGACCTGATGCTGCAGCGCAAAGACTTGATGCTGCAGAGCAAAGACTTGATGCTGCTGCAGAGCAAAGACCTGATGCTGCAGCGCAAACACTTGATGCTGCAGCACAAAGACCTGATGCTGCAGTGCAAAGACCTGATGCTGCAGCACAAAGACCTGATGCTGCAGCGCAAAGACCTGATGCTGCATGTTGAAAAGAGGAAAACTCTCTTCACCTGCTGCGACGTGATCAAAGATCAGCTCAGAACGACTCTGGAGAAACTTCTTTCCATCGTAGGATTAGCATCTAGCAGCGTTCGGCTTCTATGCACCGTAAATTTGGAACAAACTTCCAGAAAACTGCAAAACAGCCGGAACACTGAGATCCTTTAAATCAAGGCTAAACTGGTGAGAGCTGCTTTCGATTAATAACCACTGGAACATTGATTTTGATGATGTAATGTTTGTTTTTAGGACTGTTGAAATAATCAATAAATCAATCATTTCCATTTGTTGCTTTTCTCTTTCTACCAGAAACTGGGTGATAAAAATCTTCAGTCTGAACTAAACCTTCTTTGAAGGAAAATTTTGTTTACAGACTCATAATTTGTTTTATTTACTTTGGATATTAAAATGTCTTCCAGTTTAAATGTTCATTAGAATTTAACATTTATTCATCTTTGACAATAAGTTGCCGTTATGGAAAACGTTCTCAAAACAACAATATCATCGTTTATCACGATAACTTCTGGGATAATTTATCGTCCAGAAACTTTTATTATTATTATCGGCTGATTTTCTCAATTTGTGACTGTATCTTGTTTTCATGTCTTTTTATTTTTGTGTTTTTATGATGTAAGCACTTTGAAATGTCTTGTTGTTGAAATGTGTTACATAAATAAACTTGATTGATTGATTGATTGATTGATTGATTGATTGATTGATTGATTGATTGCACCTTTGCTCGGCCCTTTCTGAATTTTGCTCCAGTGTTGGCCGTCAGCAGAGATTAAATTATGAACATGCTGTATTAATGTTGCAGTCAGTCGTCGTTTCTAAACGATCCTGAAGCAGAAAAACAGACGGAAACAAACAAAACAACATGAAGCATCCAGAAGTTTCCCTGAACGGTTCCTCAACACAAACCATGTTTTCAGATGAACCAGGCATCAAAACAAGCCGTTACCATGACGAATCTGATCATATTCAGGTCAGAGTTCATCACTACACCCAGATTTTATTTCTGATTTTTTCCACATATATTTCACCAATACGTTAAAACTTTTAGAAATGTTGAGGAAAATGATCTTTTCTCTTTCCATTCAGATGTTTCTACATTTTAAGCTGATTCTGTGACCTGACAGTCTGCCTGCTGCCTGACTTCCTGTTTCCTGTCAACTGAAGCCACCAGATGTTGGTTTAACACAAACCAACAACCTCAACATTTCAGACCTGCTTTCAGAACATCTCTACTCAGAAACGTCTAAAAAACACGCTCCAATGAAACCCAGTTTATAATGTCTGCCCCAGTACATCTTACTGGTCCCGACCCAGTAAACGGTTCTGGTTCTCTTACCTGCTCAGGTGAGACGCGGGTCGGTGAAATGTGTCAACAGCAGAAACTCTGAGTTTCATCTGATGGGTGGAGGCTCAAGGTGGAACCCCAAGCTCCGCCCACTGCAACGTCAGGTTAGCCACGCCCCCAACCCCGCACTGCTGCGTTCAATGCTACAAAAAACAACAACTTTCCAGACTTACTGAGGTCATTTGGTGACATTTGCAATAGATTTGAATGTAAAAGTTGGTGCAGACACATGACCTGACATCAAGTGGAGGAAGAAGATGTAATATTTCCACTGCCAGATAGGATTTTAGCACATTTATAGTTTTAATAATATTTAGAGAAATTATTAAAAAATCAAGTCAAATATCTCAGTTGGATCTTCTTAAATTTATGGACATTTAGGAGTTCATCTACTTCATTAAATACAGAAAATAAATACATATATTTTTAAAATTAAACATATATATATATGTTGAAACATCTATTACTTTAATGCTATTGAATTGTTTTTATTTAAAGGATGATGTAAGTGTATGTTGAAAATAAATAAACATAGTAAAACAAAGATCTGGAAAATAAGTAAGGAATATAAATAAAATAAATGTTAATGGAGGAAATATTTAAAATTAAATGTTTCTGTATTGAAATTAAAAATACAATAAATTAATCAAACACAGCATGTAAAATAAATAATAATTCTTTATATACAGAAAATAAATAATATTAAAAAATAAAATATAAATCAAGGAAATATTTAAAATTAAATGTTTCTGCATTAAAATTATAAATTAAACAAACACATGTAAAAATATTTTATTAAGTAAAAATATTTGCATAATTTAGGGCATCAGAACAATGTGTAGGTTCGGTTGCAAGAGTTTTTACTCCCCTCTACTGGACGGAACTGAACACTGCATGTCCTTATATGGTCACCAAGTGACATCCAGAGGGCCCCGCCTTCTCCCGCTGGCTGTGGCCGGGGAAAGCTTGAGGGAGTCGGGATGTATTCAGCTCAAAGTGTCGGTCCGACAGCAAAACTCGGACTGAACGGTCCACCTCGGAGACCATGATGGGGACCTCGGGCTTCAGGTGAACCGGGCCGACATGGACTAAGAGGAGCGGGGAGCGAGTTCCGGTCCAGTCCAGGGTGAGTGTCCGGAGGCTTTGGAGCAACTTTGAGAGGAAACTTGTTAGCTCCGCTGCTAACTCAGCGCAGCAGCCGTTAAACTGGTCCGGAGCCAGTCCGGAACCAGTCCGGAGGTTAGCTTCAACAGAACTGAGACCGAGGGAAGGAGAACCGGTTCTGGTCCGGGAGCTTTGGCTCAGTTGTCGGACCTTAACACAAAGTTCTGGTTACTGATCAATAAATGCTCCTTTAACTTTTTAAATATGTTTCCGTTCAGTTATTGGTGATCGATAACTACCTGTTAGTCATGGCAATGATGCCTTCACGGACATCTGGTGCTTTTAATTTCTCATTTCTGGACAGTTTAAGCTGAAATATAATTTCCTTATTGCAACACTACAAACTTTTTCACGTTTTAATGTCAAATATTTAACAATAAAACCAACAAATCTTGACGTAGTTTGTTTTAACCTAATTGGCATAGAAAAGACGATACAAGATATAAACACAGATTAGACGCTCAATTTATTTTTACTTGTTTTATTGACTTTTTATTCAAAAGGTGAGTTATTAAGATCAATGTTTTATTTACAGTAACGACCTGATGGGGAAGGAAGGACAATGATTTGTATTTAAAAAAATGTGGGTTCATTTTTCAATGTCATATTTTCACCATGTTATACATTCATTTGTAAGTAAAATATAAATACAAAGTTTTAAACTAAGTATTCAGTTAGCAAGTTAACTAAATACTAAGTATTTAATTAGCAAGCTGAATATTTAGTTTAAGGTTCCTAACTAAATATTAGGTTTTAAAGCTAACTACTTAGCTCCAAGATAAATATTTATCTAACTTAAATATAGTGTGAAACTGTGACATTTATGAATGAGTGAAAAAACTGGAGAAAATCTTTTTTTCTTTTATGACAGACTAAATAACACAGATTATTGTTAGTTTTTGACTGTGTAACTTTACAAATGGCGACTTTCAAACTTATCTAATGTTTTATTAATAATCTCGCTATTATTTATGTGTTACATTTCAATATTGTAAGCTATAGGTTTAAATCATCTGCTAACGTAGAAGCAGAAACACCTGAACCAGAAAGTTTGGAGGCATTTTTCTGTCATCAGGTGAGAACAGCGTTGAGAACTAACAGGAAGGCTGGCGATTCTTCATCTCATCAGGAGCTCTCCTTCCTTCTAACATATTTTTTTCTTGCCAATTTCTTTCATGCATCATTTGTTTATAAATTGAATTTAAAAGTTTTAAAATAAATACTTAATATTTAGCTCCAAACTAAGTATTTAATTAACGAGCTGAAGGTCCCACCAGTAAACACCTCAGTTTGGACTTTGATGCTCAGCTGTGGATAATCTTTTAATTCCTGTTGTATTCTGCAGATCCTACAGGAGTTTTAAACTATTTACTGTTCAGAATCAGAACCAGCAGGTCAGAGCTAAAGAAAAACTGTTAAAATGACCAGACTGAAGCTAGCGATAGCATCATTCAGCCTGATTGGCCTGTGTTTGGGTTGAGTTGGTGGTCAGCAGCTCCTGTTTTATCTCCTGCTTCAGTCCTGATACGCTCTGCAGCCGTTGGGGAGGAAATGATCTGCAGGCCGCTGCCTCCTGCAGGCTGACTTGTCGGATCCCTGAATTATTAATCAGTGACATGATTTCCATTCGGAGGAGCTGCCGGTCCTGTAACGTGAGCCAGGCTGGCCGGCCGGCAGCCATCGCTGCTGCGGCTCAGAGTTTCTGCAGAGCTGCAATGGAAACAAACCGTTTATCTGTGACCTTCAACCTGGAAATAAATGATCTGAACTCAGTTCAACCTCAGATAAACTGAATGAGGAACATTCTTTTACCAAAACCTCTTTAAAAACTCAGGATGTGTTCAGGAACAGCAGCAATCACACTGAGAGCTGCTGTTCTTCTGCTTTCCTGTGGAGGGCGCTCTCAGGTTAACTAGTTACTAGATAACCTGGCTAACTATGTAGATGCCTAACTACATATTTAGCTAGCAAGCTGAATATTTAGTTAGCAGTAGTTACTTAAATAGTTACAAGCTAAATATTTAACTTGCTAACTGAATATTTAGTTTGAAGCTGTTTCCATCCAGTTGTTATGCAAATCTTAAGCTAGTTTTTAAAATGTTGCAAATAAAGGAAAAGTAAGAAAATGTGAATTTTGCATATGTCCATCTAGTGGTTTGGGGCGACTCAACCAGTCTAGCAAAGCGTAGTTTAGTCAGATGTTGATGCTGCGTATGGCTCTGACAAAC
Source organism: Alfaro cultratus (assembly GCA_903066825.1). Classification (NCBI taxonomy): domain Eukaryota; kingdom Metazoa; phylum Chordata; class Actinopteri; order Cyprinodontiformes; family Poeciliidae; genus Alfaro; species Alfaro cultratus. The sequence goes on from CAEFZX010020369.1 coordinate 14,356, forward strand.
AGGAAGTAGAGGTTGCTAACTAGCAGGAACCAGAGAGGCTTGTGCCTCTGGTAAGGCACAGACCCACCTTTGGATGGGAAGGTTCGCTGTGCCAGACCTAAAAACTACGTCAGTGAAAATTGATGTATGGTGGAATTTAAAGGTGCCTAAACTCATGGAATATATAAATAAAGAAATACACGGGATTCAATTTCCTTCTGCCAAAAACGGGAAGAGATTTAATGCACATCTGCGGAACCAAGACGTCTTATATTCATCTACAGATGGAGCTGTTTTAAATCCAACGGCAGTTTTTAAGGTCAAAATGTGCATAAAATAAAATTATATTAACAATTTATCACTCTTGCAATATCACTGCCTTGACTGCAGTGTTAGCTTAGCTTAGCCTTGTTAAGCAGTTACTTAATAAGGCTAATCATGTGAGGAATATACTTGGTGTATTTAATGTATTATAATACATTTTATAATCGCAGTTTTGTACATTTCTCTATTTCAAAGAATTTGGAGAAATTTGATCATATAAAGATGGAATTCAAACAGATATAACAATTTCAAACAGAAAACGTTTGTCTAAATGTTTAGGAGATTCTGGGACCTAAAAGTCCATCAGTGACATTTAAGGTCAAAGGTCAGATCTAAGGTGTTGATGTAAACTGATGGGTAAAACCTCTGGTCCTGCCAGGCGGTGTCATGGCGGCACGGTTTCTGGACCGACTGAAGCGTTCTCTGTTCAAGACCGGCCCGGGCGCCGACCTGGACCAGGAGGACGGCTACCCAGAGGGCGAGGGGCGGGGCTTCAGCGAGGAGCAGTGGGAGGCGGAGCTGGAGGAGGAGGAGGAGTGCGTGACGGAGCGTCTCCGGGGAACGCTTTGCTTCGACGACGGAGAGCTTGGCGGCGAGGACGGCGGCGAGGCGATAGACAGCGACTCGGACTTCCTGGGCGAGTCGCTGGAGGACGGACTGAGCAGCACAGGTGAGAACCGACGGTCCTGGTTGGATTAGGCGGCGGTCCGATAGTCTCATTTCCTGTCTGTTGTTTCTCACAGACGCCAGTCCGGTGGGCGTGTCCCCTGTGGGCCCCGCCCCCTCCGCCCTGCTGACCAGGCAGCTTCAGGACGGCTGGCGGACCCTCCGTGGACTCGGCGGGTCGAGTCCCGACCACGGCGTGAGGCGGCCGGCGGACGGGCTGCTGTTCGAGGTGACGGACGCCAGCGTGGTTCAGGACGGCACCGCCAAGTATGTGGTGAGTTCTTCCTCTGAGTGCCGACCCGATGACCCGACCCGATGCATCACACGACGTATCGCCAACCGACCCGACTGAGCCGGTTCTGTCCCGCAGCTCTACGCCATCCATGTCATCCAGTCCGGAGGCAGCGACAAGACGCCCGCTGTTATCACCCGCCGCTACTCCGACTTCCAGCGGCTCCACGCCACTCTGAGGCGTAACTACGGCAACCAGATGGAGCGCGTCTCGTTCCCCCGTAAGGCGCCGCGTCGTCCTGCTACAGGAAGCGGTTCTTTGAGCTCTGACGTCTCTTAACGTTGGCAGGAAAGAAGCTGCGCAGGAACTTCACGGCGGAAACCATCGCTAAGCGGAGCCGGGCGTTCGAGCAGTACCTCTCTCACCTGTGTTCGCTGCCCGACCTGCGGGGGGCGCCGAGCGTGCAGCAGTTCTTCTACCTGAGCGACCTGCAGGGCGGCCAGCTGTTCATCAGGTGAGAACGCTGCTTCAGACAAGAAGCTCCCATGATGCACCACTATTTGGAACAACAGTGAGAAAACTGCAGGCTGTTTAATTTGACAAATTAAATTAAAATATTGTCAGTAAAATGTCGCCATCTTTATCCTGCAATGCATCTTGGGTAGATGATGCATGCTAAATGCTACGAATCAAGCACCGTCCAACCAGAACAAGAATTTCTACATATCAAGTATCGTTTATGTGTCAGCTCCTGCTAATGGTGTTAGCTCCTGCTAATGGTGTTCGCTCCTGCTAATGGTGTTAGCTCCTGCTAAAGGTGTTAGCTCCTGCTAATGGTGTTAGCTCCTGCTAAAGGTGTTAGCTCCTGCTAATGGTGTTAGCTCCTGCTAATGGTGTTAGCTCCTGCTAATGGTGTTAGCTCCTGCTAATGGTGTTCGCTCCTGCTAATGGTGTTAGCTCCTGCTAATGGTGTTCGCTCCTGCTAAAGGTGTTAGCTCCTGCTAATGGTGTTAGCTCCTGCTAATGGTGTTCGCTCCTGCTAATGGTGTTAGCTAGATTGGGCTCCGTAAATAAAACCAATATTTTCTTTATAGAATATTAGTAAACTGGGTAAATAAAACCTGACAACCTCCATAGATGAAAATATGACACAGCTAAACAGTTTTGTATTTTCTTTAACATTTTTAGGGAAATCCAGCATATTGATGCTAACATGTTCAGCTAGCGGTTGACTCCTTAAAGCTAACAGCAGCTGAGAACAACTCATGATGAACCTGCAGGAAAATTCAAGCAATAAAATTAATCCTGGCGAAACTAAATCAGGATCTGGATCCTGGTTCTCCAGGTTTTTCCAGACTTTTCCAGGTTTTCCAGGGTAAGTGTATGCTTTTCTTCTTGTTCAGAGCCGAACGTTTCCAGGAGGCTTTGGGTCCGCTACTCAACGCCAAGAGACTCCAACACAAGCTGGGCTGGGCCAGTTACCATGACGATGAGACACAGGCTCCGCCCCCAGCCTCCTCCCATTGGTTCTTCACCCTGGTGGGGCTGGCTTGTTGTTTCCAGGAGGTGGAGCAGCTGGAGGAGGCTCTGGAGCACTGCGACCACGCCCTTCGCATGCTCCTGCCCCTCCCACTGCTGGACAAGCCCCTCCCCTTCCAGCTGAACGCAGCGCTGCAGTCGCTGGCGCTGCCGCTGCTGCAGGCGGTGATCCGTCTGTCGTGGCAAACAGGAAGAGACAAGCAGAGGTGGGAGGAGCATCTGCAGCAGCTGGAGGGGGCGGGGCCAGATGACCATGTGACCATCAGGGACTTCCTGGTCAAACACAAACTGCAGGAGAGCGATGGCGATGGCTGAGGCGGCACGCAGCGGGAAGCAGAGACTCCTGCTTTCTGCTGCGCGCATCAAGTAGAAAAAGCAATAAATGAGAACAGCTTTTGGTTTTGGATGGAAATTAAATGTAATCTGAGGCGCCGCCCTGATTTAGATCCAGCATGGAGGACGGCTTGACTGCTGCCGACAGAAGCAACGCCGCAGTTTCTCCTTCTGGGAAACGACCTGAAACCTCCTCAGAGTTTCACTTCAGCTTTCAGCCGGACCACCTGATTCTGATCTGGCTGAAAACAGTTTAACGGCTGCTGGGCGGCGGCGCCCCCTGCAGGATCCCCAGCCTTCAGGCAGATACCTGGCTGCGGTTGCCACGGAGACCCCGAGTGATGACTAGATGTTGGACAGAAATAGATGTGAGGATTGATTTGCATCAGCAGCTAACGTGACAATCTGACGGCTGATTGGTGAACAAAGGATTAAAGAAGGGAGGAAGTTCACAGCATCATTCATTCATATGAATGAATTTAAGTGTTTACTCCATAAATCATAACAGTTACACCTTATGACTCCATAAGGTGGAACCACATCCATAAAGCTCCAGTTTCAATCAAAAACATTGATTGAAAATATTATAAAAAATATTTAAAATAGATGTAACTATAGTTACTGAAGCAGTTATTTCTGTCCGCATGCAGTTCCACATTGAGGTCAGCAGAGGGCAGAGTTTCAGCACTGAGTGAGACTTTAACCTGAACTTCCTGCTCTTTGGGACTTTGAATACATTAAAGTGAATTTTCCGTTAATTTGAATAATTTTCAGTTTATCGTTATTTCAGGTCATATGGGGGAGAATTTTTCTACATGTCATTTCGGTTCGTTTACTGATAATCTGAAAAAACACAAAGAAGGGAAAATAAACATATTTATTATCATTTGTTGTGTCCAGATTTATCACCGGTTTGCCTTTCATATTTAGTTACAGTCTTTCTGTTAGTTTGTGTTTCAGATGATTTTCCTGCTGCAGCTGGTTTTTGGTTTGTAACCACAGCAAAAAGCATTTTGGTCAAAATGAAGTTTAAAAATAATTTATTTTCTTATAGAGGCTGAATATAAAGAAACAACGACATAACGCAGTGATGTAGTTATTGGGTGGAGACATTTTATTCAGGCTCCGCCCAACTGGAGATGGAAACTTCTGCTGGTTCCTATAGCAACGCAACCGCGTGGGCCACAGCCAGCCTCTAGGGGGCGGTAGGTGCCTTCAGACAGCTATAGAGAGTTTATTTAGTTTCAGAAAAGTTTGGTTGGATTTAGCTGAAAACAAACGGTGAACTTTTTTTGTTGCCTGAAACCTAAAAACTATAACTTGTGTTTTAAAAGAGGAACAAAGTTTCATGTCTGTGTTTGTCAGGGAGCGGAAAGACAGACGGACCTTCCTGTGGAGAATATTTAACGGGTTCTGATTTTAAAAGATGTATCCAAATATGTTTTTATGGAATAAAACTTTTAATTATTGAATTTGTTTTTTGTTGTTTCTCTTTTTACTTTTTGCACAAAAACAAAAAAACTTTAAAGATTTCTATTCTATTGACTCTAGGTCTGTGGCCTTAAGTTGGTAAATTCTATTAATCACATAGATTTTAACATGTTAAAATTATTAATGCTATTTATTATTTCATGTCATTTTTTTCTTTTAACATAAATTATCCAGAGCTGCAACCCGCTTGTGTTTATAAATCTGTTAGCTACATCCGCTAACATCAATCGATCTGATGATTGATTTCTGCTTCTAAACGATCTGATTGGATGCTGGAAAACACTTTTTTTGTGTTTAGGTTGTGCTAAAAGGAGTTCAAGGCCAAAACAGCATTTCAATGCTAAACATGTAGCAGCTAATGCTAATGCCAGCATCCACAGGCCGCATTGTCCAAAGAAGCTCCAGGAATGATCAGAGAAACTCTGGAAGGATGAACAGATAGAAAAACACTTTGCTGCAATCTGAGGGCTGAAGAACAGGTTAAAAATATAAATATATTTGTATCATATATCTATTTATTTAATAATTAGCAGCAAAAAGGGTCTTTGGATTGAAAATGTTTCTTATATTTTCAATAGATTTTGATTAAAAAGGGAATTTGTTAATTGTAGACGCTGCAATTAACTCATTTAAAAGTTTCTCACTGATAATTACCTCACAACAGCAAGTTAAAGGTAATGAGACTGTCTGGGAAAGAACAATTTACAACATAAGTTCAAAATAAAAGTCATAATTCTGAGATACTACATTATAATTTAAACTTTGTCAGTCATAATTAGGAGACAAAGATTCTCTAAGGAGGCTTCAGAATTTCATACTTTAAATCTCATGACTTCCTGTTGGGCTTTTATTTTTTTCTTTCGTGGTGGAAATCGACTTCCGTAGTTTCTGATGAACAAACTGTCTCACATTAATCCTCATTTCACTCTAAATAAGATTTTTCTGTAAATAAACGTCCCTGTTGGCGCTGTAATCCCAGCCTCTGACCAGCAGAGGGCGCCCTGCTCCAGCTGGTTTTGCTGTGTTGACATTCCTCAGGTCTGTGGTGACGAACCTCAGCGATCCAGTTCGGTCCAGGTTTACCCCGCTGTGGGCTGTCTGTGGGGTCCGGAGGGTTCGGTTCTGTCCGGTTCGGTCCGGCTGGTTCTGCTGTTCTGATCACGGCTATTTTCTGTAAATAAGCGGCTCGGAGGCGCATCTCCATGGCGACAAGGCCATGAGCTGCGAGACTGGCTGCCACGGAAACGCTCGTTGTCATGGCAACGGTCACGGATCTCAGCAGAACCGCGGCCGTCGTCGGAGGCGTCACATGCCAGTCACCGTTGCCATGGCGACCCTCTGATGCAAACTGCTTCAACACAAAAATAAACCAGACACGCGTTTGGTTACATCAGCATTTTAGGCATTAAAATGTTTATTTTCTTATTAAAAAGGAATTAAGTTTTTTATTTATTATAATAAAGTAAAAAAAGAAATACTGAAAACGTTTTAAAAAGTCATTGAGACTGAAAGTTTATTATAAACCTTTATTGAGATGCTGAATTTCGACAGAATCCAGGCTCACAGTAAGTAGTTTGACGTCACAGTCTCCTGTGACGTCATTTCCTTCAAACCTCCTCAACCAGCTTTCCACCACTGAGGTCAGGAACGTCACGGTTCAGCTTCACAGTGAGGAACATGGAAATCACAAACCCAGGAACAGAAAGCCGGGTGAGTCACAGCAGCCGCCATGTTTCATCAATAACAAACGTCTCCGATGACGTGCAGGTAGGTGAAGTTTATCAGACTGGACCAGAACCAGAACCAAACCAACGGCCAGGACCAGAAGAAGAACAATTCACCTCCTTTATGGTCTAAAAATGTTTGAATTTATAAATTTACTTATAAAGAAAACTTGAAGATAAAAGACAAAGGTGTTTCAGATTTGGGCTGGTTGTACTCCAGCAAGCCTTCATGCTAAGCTAAGCTAAGCTAAGCACAACATATAAAGTATAACTACTTAAAACACATTGGTGAAGTTGGCATGATCTGAAATGAAACAATCACATTTATATAACAGAATTAAAACGTTTCCCTTTTTCAGAATCTCTTTGGTGTAGCAGGAGTTTTTGGGTTGCTGGACCTCCGGCTCTGCCAATGACATCAAGCCCAACCTAAACATGTTTTAGTTGCAAATTAAAAAAACTTGCAAGACTTTCTCATTACTGTGCTTGGTGACCATGCTAACTAACATGCTAACTAGCATGCTAACTCTCATGCTGTTAACAGTTGTAATGCATGACTGTCCATTGGTTTCGTACACACACTGTCTACCAGTAGAGGTGGGACTGCAGATGCATCAGGTTAAAATGTTAAAATGTTATCACTACTACTGATAGAAGTCCAAATAAATAGCTCATTTTTGCAGCCATCAAAGCTTTTTACATGGCAGGCAGCCATATTGGATTTTGAAATTGAAACGAATTCTAAGCTTGGATGAGATTTCAGCTGATTTTTCCAACTTTGGAACAGTGTGAGAAATGTGTGTAAATAAGAGGAGGCCTTCGGCCATTTTCTTTCTTTTGTTGTCCTTGTCATAATTTGACAGTTTAGTCTTAAAACGGGTCTAATTATATTTTTGGGGCGCTGGGCTGCGTGGAACCAAGGCAGGTTTGCCAAAACAAACCCTCCTATGTGAAGGTTTGAAGGTTGTTTCTGGAGCCTACGGGCAGCTTGGAAACAGTCTTGTCTGTTTGACTGAATGATAGATCTGGTTAGTGAAAGAATCAGTTGTTTTGGGAACCTAGAAGCTTATTTGTGGGTCTCTCTGGGTTTTTCAGAGAAAGTCCCCACTGGTCCAGTTGGGCCCCACTGTGACCCCTTATTTTGAGGCCGGTAGTCTGTCCCTTTGTAGACAGTTTCCTTTTCCTCTCTACTGTTTGCTGGTCTCTGACATGGATGGATGCAACTATCTGTGCTTCACGACATGGTCAAACTTAACATGGTTTAAGGTCTGAGAAAATCCCAAAGGACTTGTGACACTTCAGTGGGTCGTTGACATGTTTGCTGATTAGGAGCAGTGCTAATGTGGTTTATGCTAACATCTATGTACAGACCAGCAGACGGCAAAATAAAGCAGAAAATATATAAAACTAATATGATTATAAAATATACTCTTACATCATACAGTGACAGTTCTTCTAGATTGTCCAGATATCAGATTTACACAATATCTTTGGCTAAACACTACAGACAGTATCAAACTTTGTGCCCTCCTTCTTGCAATAGCATACACACCAACACACAGATTAGAAAAACAAACCCTGACAACTATTATTGTTTACAACTTTTAGACAATAAATCTCAGATTTCATAAACTCAGTTTTTAAAATATGAAAATAAATAGACATTTGCTCATATTTAACAAATTGCATTGAACAGTTACATCATAACATTGAACCCTGACAGAGATCTCTCTACAAACGTCTTCTGTAGTCGTGTGGCTTCCAGCAGGCCGTCAGAGCAGATGAAACAAACATCAGTATTTTCCATTCACAGTAATGAGATGCTCCGGTTCTCCTCCACTCCTGACTGATCCACTCTCAGATCTAAAACTGCCTGAATGTCATCACTGATAGTCTGACAGGCTGGATAAGAGGCTCAATTTGTCAGTTAAAGGATGAAAAGTGCCACAGTTTTCTTGAATCTGCTGCTGACATCTCATTTAAAACTAAGTGGTGATGTGAACAGACTTCTGATTGTGTGCTGTCACCACTCCAGTTGCCAGAAGAGCGCTTTCATGAACACTGGGAAGTGGAACGAACACAAACAGAGCTCCAACAAAGTCTGAAGTATTCATGCAGTCTTCACTTCTTTGCATTTGCTTTCAAGGAGCTGAGGATCCTTTAAACAAGTGCATTTAGTCGAGCTTTTCTTAAGGTTTCTACTCTTTGGTTTCAAGGAGTTACTGCATCTATCACCGCCACCAGGAGGCAGTGGAGTCGACATCACAAACAGTAGGACAGTGTTATCAGGCAGTAACCTCAGCATCCAACAGTCATCAGGAACACTGAGAGAAGGTCAGCAGACCCAGAGGAGACGTTCATGGGCTCCGGTACCCGCCCAGAGTGTTCAATGTACAAAAGTCGCAGTGGCCCAAAATTAGTGTCCATCTGGAACACATCAAGAAGGTCCCACTCTCCAAAGACATGACACACCAAGGGAGGATCATTGTCAAGCATCACAAAACCCTGTGACATCTGGAGACAGGGACTGGACTCTTTCCAGGAATCTAAATGACATCTAGCACCATGACAAGTAGCAGCTGGGTTGCTGATTCAACACCCTGTGCCTGCTTGATAACGGCAGTCACAGCTTTAGCTGTTAAATGGTGTTTTTCATGTTCCGTGGTGAATCTCAGGTCTGCTTTACCACAGATGACCACCACATGGGAGACCATGGTAGTTTAGAGGACAGCTGACTGAGCCTGACATACTCTTGGAGAGACACACCGGTGTTTCTACTGGTGCCACGGTTTGCCACGACTATCCCATATTTCATCCAAAGGCAAACAGTTGACAAGTGATCACATGGTTGTGGGACATTTGTATTCTCGTTCAATCACGTCACAGACTACCTGGGGAGACCTCTCTCCATTCAGTATACATCACAACCCAGCAGCACTTGGGCATAACTTTCTTCCTGCCAGGCTCACCACTCCCTCCCTGCATCCTCCATTTTGCTTTAACGCAGTCGTCCTGGAGTAAGCGCCAAACCTTTTTGCAGACAGTCTCCTTCATCAACAACAACACCCCAATTTCTAACAGACGTTTTTAGCCATTTGACTGTCTTTGTAGATATTTAGTGAAGAATTGTACAAATGTACGTAATTCGTCATCACGTGTAATAAACATTCCTCAAAAGTAATCATATTGCCTGTGAAAACCAGATAGACGAAGCGGACAAGTTGAAGAGAAATGTCAACATTGGTGTCTGAGTGCATTTCTACATAAAATACAAAAACAAACTTCTGACCAATCACAACACATTTCACAGAGCCATTTTGCAGCAGTGGGCCTGGTCTCAGGAAATGGAGATGGCTGCTCTCCAGCAAGCAAGTTGATGCAACTTTCATCAAGTTACTACATCATTGAGAATTGATTTCAGCACTTCTGGTGAAATATGTGGGAGCCTTAAGGTACTTCACTGACGTTAGGTGACCACTGGCCGTAGTGACTCAGTGGTGAGGGCTAACATCATGGCATTACCTCATGTCCTCATGTCGCACCCATTCCATGACCTCACCATGGGACAGTGTTTCACCAGGACTTTGTGCATCTACATTGAGCATGTGTTCTGTCCCGTCCACAGGGGGGGTAACTACTGGCACGGGACCATCAATGGGTCCAACCTCCCAACTCTGTCATCCATCTGATCTGCTGCTACTCACATGTTGCACTGAGATTTCAACACAAGCAGTGTCATGTCCCTTCCATCGCTCCATCTGTGCATTCAACTTTTCAAGTCAATAACTGTAGACATTATCATGTTTGCTGATGATTATCCTTTGAATTTCTGGGATTTCATGGAGCCAACAAAAAATGTGATTAATTTCTACAAGGAATGGAAATAAAACATATTTTAACTCTGGACTGTGTTTGATGACCAGTTGTTCAAAGGTTGACAAATGCAATTAATGAACGGCAAATCTTAGCTTTTGATAGATCCAATGTCTGTTTGACGCTTTCACTTCAGAGATTATGAAAACCATCATTAGATAAGTTCTACTGACCTGGGGATTAACAGACCAATGACAAGCCTGGAACACTGGACAGTCTTGTTGTGGAAAATACTGTGAAAACATAGGAAATCTCCTGGTAACCCCTTGTATATTTGCACATCTGCTCTGTTTGAGAGAGAAGAACCTGAAAACAGAAAAGTCAGAAATACACCAGCAACAGTGATGATTTAAAACTCTGTGGTGAATCAGCCTCTAGAGGATGCGGAGGCTATTTGATGAGAAAGGTGCAGAAGTCCTCCAAGGTGCAATCAGACTCCCAGCAGACCTGTAATGTAGGAGATGTTGGTGAGTCAACTCTGATATTTATGGCACAAACACATGAGTTGAGCCAGTTTACCCAAAGATGACATGGAGTCACTTTTCACCAGGAAATACCACTCATGTGATATTTGATGAGAGTCACAGACGATCTGCTGTGACTCAACAGAGATTCAACAGAGTTGTGAATCTCTTCAGAGGCCTTTGACTCATGCAAACCAGCTGGTTTCTCCAGCCGCTCTCAGATGTTGCTGTTTGTTTAAACTCAACTCGGGTTGTTAGCAGAGCTGCTGACACATTTTTCCCCATCTTTTCCACTGATTCCAGTTGTAGCTTTGAGTAATTTCAGGTCTGAACTTAAGGTCAGACCTCCAGGTTCTGATCCACGGTTGCAACAGTGTGCCCTTCACTTCTGACATCACTGAGATCCAGACTCAAAAAAAGATGCAGCCGGAAGGCAGTGTTTCCTGAAATGTGGAAGTTATTGCTCAGGTTGGTCTTCCTATAGCCCTCCAGAGCCCAGATGCATAAAGTCTGACCAGCTATCAGTGAATACTGGTCAACATTTGGGTGTAACTCCTGGCAGACAGCTGCTCAGAAAGATGTTCTGAGTTGAGCAAGGCTTTTGGGGGACGGATGTCAACCAGGTAAAACTTTGTGTTGAGAACTAGAAAGTGGTTCTTTGGATTGGCATTCTCTGACAGATTTGGTTGTAAATAATGATTTTTGGCTAATTAACTTCTAGATTAGCCTTTTATAAGTTCAGACCTACCAAGCTGGATGGTTGAGACTGGATCAACCTGGATCAATGTTCTGGAGCACATTAGCTGAACCCTTCATGAATCTGGACCTTAGCGAGGTATTGCTCTGAGCTAACAGGAAGTGCCTGTGTTAGGATCAGACGGTGGTGACTGACAGCAGCGGACTGGGACACAGCTGACTGTCACTCTCCACTCGCGTCCCGTGTGTCAGCAGCTCCTCCACTGTCGTCCAATCATCAAGCAGCTTGCTGTTCCTCAGCCGGTTCTGCTTCAGGTGGCTCAGCTCCAGCACCGTCTGAGATGCCGCTGCCCCCTGGCATCCACCCAAATGCTCCTCCACCCTCCTCTCTCGGTGTTGCCGTGACAACGCCATGTGTCGTCTCCTCTCCGTTCGATTCCAGTATCTCCCCGCCCACTGACCATCCTCCCATTCATCCTCGCCTCCTCTTGACCCGTCTCCCCGCATTTCTTCATCTGTTGTGACCTCACTGCGCTCCCTGGCCAATCGGTAAGCTCGGGCTCTGAGCAGCTGATTTCTAACTGACTTCTGATTGGATAGCCTGGAGCGGGGAGAAGTTGGAGATCGTGGGCTTCGCTCTGGAGCCCCCAGTGTGCTGTAAAAGGGACCACAGGAACTTTTGGGTTTTTCCATGTGACTCCCGAGAGTCTGAAATGCTCGCCAGTCTGAGACTCCACTGACTCCACTAGAGGCAGATCCAGGACTCTTGGAGAGGGAGTCCTCCTCTCTGCTCCGGTTTGATCTTTGATGGTTGAGCAGACTGACTCTGTCTAGGCTGACCTGACCAGTGGGGTGACAGTTACTGGGATAACTGGCCCTGCTCCTCGGTCCCATCGTGCTACTGCTTGGATTCGGATGGCTGTTCTGGTGAGTGTTTCTAAGGGCGTTTGGGTCCGTCATGTTGGGATGACTTGCCCTGCGGCGCCGCTGTCCTTCACTCAAATCTGTTATTGTTCGACTCCTCCCTGGAGCCTCCATCTTTCTGCCTCCACCCTGTTGTTGCTGCTCCAACCACAGTGCCCTCCGCTGGCAGGGCTCGGTGCGACTACCTACACACGATAAACAACAAGTTTTGGTTTTTGACTGTTAAGAAGAAGTTAGATGTTTATATTCATGCTCTTATTTAAGTACATAACTGCATGCAAACATGTAAATTGTTTTGCGAGACTTTTTATTGGTACTGCTCACATTCTCCACCCATGATGTGGTGCAGCAAATGACATTTATTCTGTACCCAGAATGCATTGCTGTAGTTTTACAGTAAATAGTTTAAATACTTCTGTGGTGAATTAGACAAAATCAGCAACAGAGTTAGCAAAGCACAGTGTAACCCAGTGTTAAAAACACAAATAAGAAGCTAATGATGTGAATTTAATTTATTTTTTCTACAAGATTAAAAAATATAAATATATTTCATGTTTTGTTCTACTCATAAAATATAGAGTAAAAGTGCTGGGAATCTTTAAGAGCTGTGAAGTAGGCCTTTGGTGATTGCTTTTAGTGACGGATTGGACAACCAATAGCTGGCGCGGTCTGACTTCACATCGGCCAATGAGATCGGTTGTCCCGCCCCTTTAAGTGCTGCGCTTAGATTTTGCTCAGAACGCGTCAGATGCGCTTGAGAGCTCACAGCTGACTGTT